>APFE031458464.1:1223-92789 GCA_000404065.3 Pinus taeda | reverse complement strand
AATTAACACGGTTTACAAGTTCATTGTATTGCATAGATTATAATATGTGTTAGGATGAACATCTTAACTCAATTTATTTCCTCTCTCGATAAATTTAAATTAAAATAAATCTAAACTAATTTAAATAAATCAATATAAAACATTACCTCACAAAAAAAATAACTACTTATCTACTTTTTTTTTTTTTAACTAGCTCCCCTTCCCCTAGTCCAAAAACTTGCCTCCTTCAACCGTTATAATTCACCTAATTATCAACTGCCACTAACCATCTAGCTGCTATCATTTTTCTAAGTAATGGATTCAAACTATAATCAACCTAATTATTAACTACCACCCCTAACACCATTAACAATTCAACCACTACACCTGCATTTGCACATCACCATTAATAATTCTTCTTCATTTCCAATACTTTTTCAAATTGCAATTTTGTCCCATTTTAATTTTCTACACACTAAAATATAAATGAACATGTAGTAAAAGCCAGCTTGCATAGAAAACGCTTGTGTACATTCACGCTCACGTTAAATGACACGTTGTCCTTTGCAGAAATATTCCACCGAATATTCCGATCCGCCATGTGATACCTCGATTGAATAGAAAACACGTAGGGACAAACGGTCCCGAAGACGTGCTGAACGAGTCCCTCCTGACGACTGACACGTGTCCTTTGGCAGAACGGTCATGTTATCGGAAACCGTCGGAAGCACCGACCTTATCCATTCGCCTCTGTCACACTGTCACCGGATCAAGAAAGTGGATTACGTTGGAATAAAGTGAACTGGGACTCGGCGCCTAGTGGTTGGCGAATCTGTCTTGAGAGTGATGTCTGTCCGGCTGTCCCATTAAATTCCCCTCTTGTGACCACGGGCTTAAATTCGTTTTATTTTATTTTGTAAAATCTTATTTTATTTGTTATTTACACCTGTCATTAAACAACCTCCACGTGACCATAGCCTTAAGTCCGTTTATATATTATATTTTGTAAAATTAACTTTTATATTTTACTTTTGTAATATTTTTTGGTATGTTTTATATATTTTGGATTGTAGATCACTGTGGTGTGGTTTTTGAGAGGAGTTCGGATTTTCCACAGTGCTCATCTTTATATATGTCGACGTTTCGAGTCTATACCTAGACTCATCATTAAGACAGATGTACGGAGAAAAGAATGCAAAGAGTTTATATAAATCTATGTTTTATATAGATTTGACATTTCATTATCGAAGTGACAAGTAAGTTTGAGTCCCATGTTCCTTCAAAACAATAATAAGAGAGTAAAACTTTGTGGATGAATAGATCTTTGAATAGACTTGAGGTTAATGTCAAGGGTTCAACCCCATGCATCTCTTTATAGTTAGTGTATTAGTGTTGCATAAAAAGGAAAGCATGTTATCTCAAGAGAATTATTTTTTATTATAAAAATATAAAATAATTATTCGAAAATCAATATTTAAATGATTTTGATCTGAGATAATTTCATTGAAAATAGAAGAGCAAACATAATAACGTTAGCATTAATCCTAATAATATTTCTTATTAATTATAAGCTCTTGAGATAAGTCTCATTACAAAAGTTGGAGTGGAGTGAATAGAAAATGAACTACAAAATAAACATATAGGAGAGGGACTCACTCCATAGAAGTATTATATGAAGATATCTTAATGAGGGGTAATTCAAGGGATCATAATGAGAGGTAATTGAACAAGGACATGTCATTGAAAAAAATGAAAAACCATCTCTAGAGACAAAGATAATTGAGACTTATTTGTTGTTTGAAGTCTCACTACAAAAGTTGGAGTGGAGCAAATAGAAAATGAACTACAAAAGAGACACATAGGAAAAGGAGTAGTATTATATGAAGAAATCCTAATGAAAGGTAATTCAAGGGATCATAATGAGAGGTAATTGAACAAGGACATGTCATCCAAAAAAAATGAAAAATCATTCTCTAGAGACAAAGATAATTGAGACTTATTTGTTTGTTATGTCTCTAAGTCAAAAGCCTACCCACAAAAGCAAGTAAAGAGAAGAATATTTTTTTTTTTCAATAATAACCAGAAACATAAAAGGTAACATGTAAGAAAAAAATTCCTATGAGCTTACTGAAATGAGTAATTCAATTAATATAGAATTAGAAGAGCTTTATAAATACACAACTAAAATACTAGAGCATGATTGCTAATAAGAATACTATAGATCATAGATTTGGCAAAAAAGATAGCCTCTTTAAATATAAAAAGTTATACATATATCATAGATTTGGCAAAAAAAAAAAAATCCCTTTAAATATGAAAAGCTATACCAATATTTCTCTTTGAACAAAATAAAAACACTAAAACCAAAATTAAACCATAAATATAAAAGGAAAACTTTATAAATACACAACTAAAATACTAAATCATGATTGCCCATTAGATTAATATAAATCATAGGTTTGGCATAAAAAGTTATTTTATTTCTCTCCAGAGAAAATAAAATATTAGAACCTAATTAAACGATAAATATAAAAGAGAACATATCATGAAATATTTTGAAAGTGATACCAAAATTATCTTTAAAACAATTGTATATATAACCATTAATTTTGCGATTAACAAACCAACAAAAGAGTAACATGGAAAGCTATGCTTCAATAAAGATGGAATTAAAAAAAATACAACTTCATTGCCGCTCACCACATTCTACTAAACTAAACAATAACTCACATCCAACACACTTAATATCTTAAAGATAAAGCATCCAACAAGCTTAATATCTTAAAGATGAAGCATCATTGCTATAAAAGGCTAAGATGATTCAACAAAATGATAAGCCCCAACAATCCATCATGAATATGTCGTCATCATCCATTGACCTTAATAAGAAGTTCATATAAAAAAAGATGGAAAAGACAAAGAAAAAATATATCATAAATTTTATTTATGTTATATAGATATAAATTTTAAATTTTATTATGTTATTAAATTTATATATTTATTTAATATTTTACTTTTCAACTAGTAAGGGTAAGATATTTTAAAGCTATACAAACATTATATATATTATATATATAATTAATTAATTAATTACAATTTAATAATAAAGTCCAAAACCATCATAACAAGGTATTTAATAATAAGGTTTAAAGTCATTACAACAATATACTCAACATAAATTATAAAAAAAGATGCAACTTCATTGTAACTCACCAAATCCCACTAAATTGAACAATAACTCACATCCAACACACTTAATATCTTAAAAATGAAGCATCCAACACACTTAATATCTTAAAGATGAAGCATCAATGCTATAAAAGGCAAAGATGAATCAACAAAATGATAAGCCCCAACATTCCATCATGAATATGTCGTCATTAACCTTCATTAACCTTAATAAGAAGTTCATATAAAAAAGATGGAAAAGACGAAGAAAGAAAAAGGATATCATAAATTTTATTTACGTTATATAGATATAAATTTTAAATTTTATTATGTTATTAAATTTATATATTTATTTAATATTTTACTTTTCAACTAGTAAGGGTAAGATATTTTAAAGTTAAACATTATTTAAAAAAAATTACCATTACAAAAAATCATTTAACAATAAAGTTCAAAACCATCACAACAAGGTATTCAATAATAAGGTTCAAAGTCATTACAAAAATATACTCAATATGAACTGATCATGTCACATTACAATAATATACTCAATATGAATTCATCATGTCACGACATTTTACCATGATGAATCAGTATCTCGTTGGAGTAATTTAGGCAAGGCCTAAGATCCAAATTTTTGGTTGCTACTATAACACCAAGAGTAACTCCAACAACCCGCTAGCTAGATATACCACTAACTTATGACTTAGCGAGAATAAGATGTCCCAACCCCACTGAAGTGGACTCTATCTCAAGGGGCACCTGCTCTTCGAGCCTTATCAAGACGAGCCAAACATGTCCCTTGGAATTGGAACGGGTGGATAAGAGAACAAATTATGCTCCTAGTGACTTGAGCTACAAATCCAAAACATCATCTCATAACATTTTAAGACTCAAAATCATTTAATAATAAGATTCAAAGCTATTACACCAATATACTCAATATAAACTTATGAGTAAACAAAAAAATAATAACCACTCCTCCTAACTACCTAAATTTGATTAAAATTTAATTTATAATTACTTTGAAAAAACATAAAATATAATCAAATATAACGTGCTGGACAGCAATTATAAATAAAACAAAAGTATATGAGAAAATGTGCCGTGGATGGCCCCATATGTGAAGGTTCTCGAGCATAATCTTTAGAACCAGCTAACCGACTTCAATGAACTATTCTTTTATTCTCAATCGAAAGATTTCATATGAGACTTTTTAAAAAAGTTATCTAACTTTGATCCTTTTTATATATAAAAGAGGACGAGTGATTTCGCCACCAACAAAAAAGAAAAAGATACTAAAGTTAAAAAAAAAAAACCTATAACTTAAAACAATTCTGTTGAAGGTAGCCACCGACTTCGCTACCTTCGCTAACTTAAAATTATTTTATTTTTTATATAAAATATGAAATTTATTATACATAAAATATTAAATAGATTTAGTAAGAAAATATTAAGTAGATTTAGTAAGAAAGAGGATAGTGAGTCATATTAAAATTATCAATTTAAGTTGGTTAAATAATAATCTAAGATATTTTGTTAATGCTTTTTACTGCTAGAATTTCAAATATAAAATTAATTTCAATACTAAAGATATTACATATTGTTTGTGTTTCGTAAATAAAGACCACAAAATTATTACAAACATAACTTATATTAAACAACATCATGTTGAATTTGAGTAGTCTTACTATCACAATGTGTTGATACTAGAGAGAATACCACTACATGATTAACATAGCCTACTGATGCCGTCTAAGCACAACCTGGAGCCACAACATGTGATTGACGAGTTTGATGTGCCTGCAACCTCATTTCCTCGACTTTCGCTTCCAACAAGGAAATTTGTATAGTTTGTTAGAGTAGTATGGATATGATAACCTCCATTTGTTAGTTCCAAGTGCCTTTGTAATAAGCAATTAAACGCATATGTGTTGTCATTTCTTCCCGGATAGCTTCAATGGCTTCGCCATGCTCAGTAGGGGCTCACCTAGTAGTGCACAATTTGGTGAAATCCACGATCCTTAACAAAATTTGTATCCCTATTACCAAATGACATCAACTTACACAACTAAACTCCTGTTCAAACCATCTTCTAAGCAATCAATGTGAATAGTGACAGGAAGGGTAACAAGCAATGAATCCTTGGTCAAAACCAAACAAATACTCTCACCCTTACAAGAAATCCCCTTTGCCCATTTCACATTCCAAGGAATAGCCATAAGAGAGAGCCTCAAGGGCATATACATAATGACATAGACTGTGGTTATGGGAATTATCCCACCTAGAAGCTTAGGAGAGATTTTAAAGTACATTTTCCCCATCATTGAAGTGAGTTGAAACATAGGAGCAAGCTTGTTGTGAGAGTGCTCTTGTCTTATCCATCTCATCCAAATTATTTGAAGCGACTTATACATGTGATTATCCATGTGTATATTAAGTATAAGGGCAATTGGATAATTAGCCTAGAATAACTTGATAATAAATACAATCATTGATGATAAAAGATCCAATAATTTTTCCTATGACCTCATTTACTGGAGAATCAACAAAATTTATTGTGTCTTAAAATGTGGAACCATTTTAACTTTCCAAAATACCTTTTAATTTTATCAATTCGTTTTAAGATCAAATTCAAACGATTATTCCTCAAATCAATGGCTTTAATCATATGTTGTAGGATAAGGTTAGAGTCTAATGTGTGAAAATTTGGAACCCTGAATCCTATTGCAAAAGCTGATAATATTTCTCCTATTTGTTAAATTACTTGAACAAATTATTTGCAGTTTTCTACGCAAACATCCAAATACATACATTGCAGCCTTCACAAATAAAATATAGTGTGGAAGAAAAATAACGTTGAAGAATAGATGCACAGACATATATACACAATTATTTTAAGACAAAAGTCCCCGGAAAAACCCAACTTGGGAAAATCGGTGCAACAACTGAGGGTTTGATTACTATGCAGTAGTAAATCTGAGTACAATCTATGGAAGCTCAAATCTAGCTTTCTATGCAGAGAAAATAACTAACAAACGTTAGTGAGAAAAATTATCACTTCCACCGGTGATTCGACACTAACCTTATCTCAAGATGAGATGCCACTACATCAGCCTACACAGATCTACATCATCCTGCTGGGACCAATGTCTCCCTCACTCTATTGATCAACTTCTGCTCTAGAAACTCGATCTTCTAGCTCTTCGGGCTCCCACTCTAGCTCCTGCCTCTGAAACTCAACTTCTCCTCAGCAAATACAAATCCCCCTCTAAAGCTTTGCGCTGCCTCTTTGCACTGCGTTTGCCTCTCTGTGGAGTACATTGTCTCTCTAGTATGCACTCACTAGACTGGAAAAAAATCCTTCCGGCCTTACTATCCCTGCCCCTCTCTCACTACGAAACTATTGAATCACCTCCTGCAACTACTGCAACTACTCTAGAGTTCGAATTCTTGGTGGCTCCAAGTGTGTTTTCCAACCCCCATAGAAGTTCTTATAATCTCTCGTTGAGGCTTTAACGACCAAGATTAAAACATAATCGATGGTTAAGATCAACTAGAACTCAATCCATGTCTTCTTCTAGAGGGTTTCACCATGACTTAATCTCTCTCATACAATTGACCCATAAACATGCATCCCAACAACAATATATGACAATCTTCACTGAATCAATACTCATTAACCTCGCACTCAAAATAAAAGACTCAACAATACAACCATGGCATATAACTCAAGCATTCTCATTCTCATTCAGATACATGTCAAACAATACTCAGCAGCAAATATAATTATTGGCAACATCATATAAGTTACAACTATGAATATGCTAGTAATCATACAAACAAAATATCATCTCTAAAATATGACATATATTAAGCCATAAAGAAAACACCAGTGCTCATCTATAAAACCCTACAATCACAAACATGTGAGCATACAAAATGCAACCAATATTACACCACAACTATTGCTCTGACAATCTCTAATCAGTACCTCATCGTTCTTCCATCAATCTGATATGAAACTATGTCACAACTACACAAGACCTTTCCAATGTTTCTATAATCTATCACATACACTTAGCTACGCCATTATCAAACCTCTTGTGCAGTTGCAAGACTCTCTGCAATCACTTTGCAAACACTTTACATGAAGATATTCTCATTGACTCCTTAATTGTGTAATTGGGCTTTGCTACAGGTTTGTAAGGCATCCTTAATCTGAAGATGTCATCACATTTCAACCCACTGTTAAAACACGCAACGTTACATTAACAAATCAATCCATAACTCTCTTGCATGACTAATTCAATCCACTACACCATAACCTAGTCAATTCACCTTGATCTCCACCGCATCGGATCAACACCTCAGTCATTCTATTGTGAAATTGAACCAAAGGGAATACTCCTTCGAACCTATGCTAGTACATAAACGAAACAAATAAGATACACAAGATATGTATTTTAACATATGTTGGTGCCAAAGAAATTACTCCTCAAAATCGCACACTTGCTCAAGTCGCTCTCCAAATTGCACACCTCATATGCTCAATCGTCCTGTATTTTTACAGCTTTAGAGGATCACATCGACCTAATATTTACCATGGGAAATACCTCATCCTCATTTTATGGTATTCGAACAACATAGACCACATTACTTTGACTAGATCAATAATATTTAACTATATTCTTTAATGATCTATCCATAATCATGCAAGGGCCATAATTAACTATTAAGACCATATCATTACATTAGTAATGATGCCCACACCTCGGTGATGCAACCAAAACAAACACTATCAATGCGTTTAATAACTTTTTGGGCCATTTGATCATTATACCAATAATTCCATGAATAGATCAATGCATGTTTTATTCAAGCCATTAAAACAACGATTCATTCTCCCATTAACTAGATCTACGCACATTAAGCTTAATCCAATGATTGATTGCTCATCCACTAACAAACTAATGTGACCAAATCAACACCAATGCATTCCACTAAATCACGCCTTTTTAATCATTGCATTTACTGATCCAGACTTATGCAAGAACACAACATAATACAAATATAAACATAAACACAAAGATGCAATAGAAATTAAACTTTATTTAAATAATATCAAAGAACTGAAATATGCTTACATATAGAATGGAAATAAACTAGCTCGGGCAATGGCAGCTTATCTCTGAGAAGAAATGTGGTGGCTACATGCCTCTGAATTGTGTTACAATGAGGCTCAAATGCCTTTTTATTATTGAACAGTAAGGGAAAACCCTAACCCGAGGAGACGGAATGCCAAGAGTTTGTGGACCTCGTTGGGTTTAGTTGGACAACCAACTTCTTGAGGTCGTAACTTGGTCATATGATCTCCATTTGGCGCGTACGATACCTTGTTAGAAAGATATATCTGAGTACTACAACATTTGTGGTAGGCCCTTGCCTATGGCTATGGGCCATTTTGCAAACCTCAAAAAATGTCATTTAGGGGGTCAAAACAACTCCTGAAGTTCATGACCCAAAAAACTAATAAAAATAGTAAATTGTGCTATAAACAAGGAAAATGATGAAACCAACTAGAGGTCCAGGTGGAAGAGGCGGATGACCACCCATATCCAACTGGATCAGTCCTCCCCCCTTAGGAAGCAATGGTCCCCATTGCGTGTAGAGCCTCCATGAGGTGAGGAAATTTCTGTTGAACCCAGTCCTTGGTGAGCCACTTGCCTTGGTGAAGGAGTGGGCTTGCTTTGGTAACTAGATATAGATGGATCCTCTGTTGGCGAGTGTTCTTGATCTGTGTATCCATGATCCTATCTGTCATGGTTTTCTTGATACAACTTGGGTTGAGCTTTATTGGTGTATGCTTCTCAGCAATGTATGATGTGTCTAGCAATGGGGGAAAGTATGGAAGTAGTCGGCCCTATTGAATATTGGGTGCAGGGCAAAGAACGATGGAATTCTGAGCTCGAAAAAATTGTTTCCTATAGCCTTAATGATGCTGTAAGGCCCATATCGGAGTGGATGAAGCTTGTGGTGGGCCTCAGTGAGGCTCTCCTTATGCAAATGTAACCAAACTTTGTTGCCGACCTGGAACTTGTGTGGCACTCGATGTTGATCATGTCGTTATTTATACTTGGCATTTTCTATGTCCAATATGTCATGGACTTGTTGGAGGATGTGTTGAATGTGTTGAATGAAGCTAGTAGCTCGGCCAAATTTAGATTGGACATGAGTTGAATTTGTTTGAGGAGCTGCCAATGGTATGGAAACATCAATGGACATAGTGGTTGGAATGACAACCCCACCTGAAAGGGGTTGTGGCTAGTTGAGCTATGGAGAGCTCTATTGTAGCTATGTTGGACATAAGGGAGTCTTTCATCCCATGTGTGTGGATGCTTCAAGTTGAACATGTGCAAAATGTGCATGATCATCCTGTTGACGACGTCTATTTGGATATCAGTTTGGGGGTGGAAGGTCATGGACTTAGTGAGCTTGGTATCCAACATCGACTAGAGGCTTGACCAAAATTCACTCAGCGACCTGTTGTCTTGATCTGAGATAATAGATTGTGGGATCCCAAAGTCATGGTTATGGTTATGGGTCATCCATAAGCCCATGCTTCATTGAAGTCCATTTGCTAGGCTGGACACTGTTAGTATCACAGTTGATCACAAGCATTACAGGGTATCTCTATCCTAAGATCTTCGTTCATCATGGTTATGGGTTAACCACACAAACCCATTCTCTTTAGTGGCTCTTCATATTCAACAAAGGCTTCTCAGGAGGGAACTTCATGCGATGGGGACCATTACTTCTTAAGGAGGGAGGAATGATCCGAATGGAAAGTTGCATCAACCCATGGTATTAATCCACCCGTGATATTTATCCACCCATGGAATTTACCCACGGTATTGTAAGTGGCATCCACCCATGTTATTTACCCACCCATGGAATTACCTGTGGTATTGTAACTAACAACGCTATAAATAACAAGTCGCATTTTTAAAAGGACAAATTGTCCACCACATTGTAGCTTTTATTGTTATTCTCTATTCTAATAAAAAGTTTTTGGTGGTTTTGTTTACTGTATGTTCTCATATTTTTTTGGCATTTCAATTTTTCAGATCTTGGGGGCCTCCCCCCAAGATCCAGATCATTTACACTTGTTTGGAGACTGAATCAATGATAACTTTGACTGTGAATGCGTTCACACATCAAATTGGATGCAGTGAACAAGCTCTATCATTTGACCAGATCTATGATAACTATATCAACCATAATCATGCATTAACATGTTCCAACATTGGTGAATTATAAGAGTGTGGAATTTTGATAGCAAACATAGACGATTTGGTAGCTAGAGTCTTGTAGCACACACATGGATAGTTTGGTAATTAAAGTCTTGTAGTGCTTGCTAACCTCCCGCAACACCGAAATACCTTAACCAAATCTCATGTCACCATGCAAGCTCCAAAAGCCCATTGAAATAAATGGCAAACTCAAGTGGTTGACTATCTTCCTAGGGTTGACATCAATGTCAAAGCCATGCAACCAACAAATAAGGTATGGAGAAGCAGTGAAGGAATAGCCCAAAGTGCTTGAGGAGTTTTGGGGGGACCGAGAACAATTTCATACAATGATCAATATAAATTAATAGATAAAAAGATAAAATAAAATATAATAGCAGTAGATTTACAACATATACAGGCTTGGAAAGAAATTGCGATAGTTAATGTGTATGCACTGGTAAATTATAGGGAAAAACAAAACTTTTGGGATCAATTAATCTAGCTTAAAGAGGAAGGATGTAATTAAGGCAACATTTTGGGAAGAGATTTCAAGTTGACTTTATACTTGATAGAAAAATAGTGTGGCAATATCGTAAGGGATAGAATGAGATACAAATGGAGGATCTAATCTCCAAATGGGATATGGTTGACATAATCCCAAAGTATGGAAAATTCACCTAGTCCAATAGAAGGACAAGACCAAGTCACATTGTTGCATGACTAGACAAATTTCTAGTTCAACGCAACTGGTTGATTGATGGGTGGGGTATAAGCTCCAAAATTGTAGCAAACATTGAGTTTATCATAGGCTAATTGTCCTCTATGTGAAAGACCTAGAGAAGTAGGACTGCTCCCCTTATGATTTAATCCAGTTTGGATCAAGGAGGAAGATGTTGTTGAGTTAATTCAGAATGCTTGGTTGAATTGGTTCATGGATCCCCAACCTTTATTTAGGAGTCAAAACTAAGGAAAGTCAAAACAAAACTGTGAAACTAGACCAAAACCAAATATGTTCCTCTTGAGCAAAAAATAAATGAGGAAACAAATAAATTGAATGACTTGTACATAAAAATGGAAACAATGGAGATAACATAGCAACTTCTAATGGAAGAAAGGGAGACATCTACTCAAATCTTTAAATATAATCAAAAGGAAGAAGAATGTTAGACATTAAAATGAGAAGCATATGGTTGAAGTCTGGAGATCGAAACACAACCTTCTTCAAAAATAGACGAAGGCAAGGGAGTACGGGAACAAGATCATGGAAATTGAGGTTGAAGAGGGTTGGAAAATAAAGTCCAAGGAAGATATAAAAAACAAAGCTTCAAGTCATTTTAAGAAGCTTTATAGGGAGTAGGGGGTGGTCAACGATGATGATGTTGATCAAGTTATAGGAGAAATTCCGAGATTAATCGTTGAAAGAAACAATGATAATCTGCTAAAGGGCATCTCCAAAGAAGAACTAGTTGAGGCTATTTAGAACTTGGAGCCAAATAAAGCACTGGGGCTGAATGGGTTCTCAATACACTTTTATAGAATGTTATGGAATTTAATTAAATATGATCTCTGTAAAATTTTAAGTTAGACAATGAAGAAGGACAAAATTGGACGAGCTACCAACTCAACATTTATGGCTCTCATCCTAAAAGAATCGAAGCCTATTAACTTCACTAGATTCAGACCAATTTCCCTCTATAATTCGACTTATAAAATTCTCACAAAAATCATAGCCAATCATCTAAAACAAGTGCTCCCAAAATTTATTTTAGAAAATCGAGGCAACTTCATGCAACGTATACAGATAATCAAGAACATAATCCCAGTGCAAGGGGTGACTCATTCAAGTAAAGCAAGTAGGGAATGAGGATTACTTATAAAGCCGGATATGGAAAATGCTTTCGATCGAGCTAGGCATTCATTTTCATTCAGGGTAACAAAAAGGTTGAGTTTCAAACCAAATTTCATTAGATGGATCGATACTTGCATTGGTGTGCCTTGGATAACTCCATTACTAAATGGTTGACGCGAGAACATTTTTTAGGCAACAATGGGTTTTATGCAGGGATTCCCTCTCTCACCTCTTTAATACATTATAATGAGAAAGAGTTTTAGTAGGAACCTAGAGATGGCAAGAGAATCTTGCCAACTCAGTGGTATCTCTATAGCAAGAAACCTTGTATCCGGAGAGATTTGATCTATCTTGACACTAGATTTGGAGTTAAGATGGATCTAGGCTGGTTTTGAAAATCATATTTTAGTGTGCTGAACAATACAATTGCAACATTTTTTATAGTGTTATAGTGGCCACCATTAGGTTTGATCTTGGACCTTGTCCAAATTATACCAATAAATTATAGATTCACCATAATTGATTTAAAAAAAATCAATAATATAAAAATATTAATTCATTTATTGAATAATACAATTACAACCATTTTAATAATATAAAAATATGATGTAGTTTAGCTTATAGATGAAGAATATTTTTCTGGTTAATTTTAATCAAAATGGACAAATTTTTTTAAAAACTTAAAGGTTTTTTGAGTGTGTTGAATCCATTAATGCATTCAAAAAATGTATTTTAAACAACACAAAATCACAATCTTACTTGAGATTCTATGAGTGAAAAGACCATTTAATCTATAAATTAGACTACTCATTTAATTCATAAAAATAAAAAATATGTCAATAGTAACTTTGTTTTTTTATGTTATGGGAGTTGGTTTGACAATTGTGCAATGTGTGAGGTTGACCAAAAATTTTGTTGGGTGGGGTCCATGAAATTAAGTATTTAGTGATGGAGCCACCTCTCAACCATTTGTCGCTGGATTGTGTATTTTATTTTTTCATTTTTTAAAATTAAAATTAAGTAACTTGCCAAGCTAGGTCATGTAAAAATATGACCGTTATAAGGTGCTTTCTTGAAATACAACCCATTTTTATAAAGTACTTGGAAAAGAGTAGTCTTAATTAAACTTTTAGTTTTTATAATATTAAAATGTGTAAAAACCTTTATAAAGTACTTGGAAAAGAGTAGTCTTAATTAAACTTTTAGTTTTTATAATATTAAAATGTGTAAAAACCTCATTAAATAGTTAATTTGCAAAACTAAGTTATGTAAAAATATGACCGTTATAAGGTGCTTTCTTGAAATAGTACCCATTTTTATAAAATACTTCAAAAAGAGTAGTCTTAATTAAACTTCTAGTTTTTATAATATTAAAATGCGGTAAAAACCTCATGAAATAGTTAACTTGCAAAGCTAGGTTATGTAAAAGTATGACCGTTATAAGGTGCTTTCTTGAAATACTACCCATTTTTATAAAATACTTGAAAAAAAGTAGTCTTAATTAAACTTCTAGTTTTTATAATATTAAAATGCATAAAAATCTCATGAAATAGTTAATTTGCAAAGCTAAGTTATGTAAAAATATGACCCTTATAAGGTGTTTTCTTGAAAGTTGAAATATACCCATTTTTATAAAATACTTGGAAAAAAGTAGTCTTAATTAAACTTCTAGGTTTTATAATATGATGCTTTCTTGAAATACTAACCATTTTTATAAAATACTTGAAAAAGAAAAAACCTCATGAAATAGTTAACTTGCAAAGTTAGGTTAGGTAAAAAATGACCATCATAAATTGTTTTCTTGAATTACTGCATAATTTTATAAAATACTTGAAAAAAATAATCTTAATTAAACTTCTAATTTTTATAATATTAAAATGCATAAAAACATTATGAAATAATTAAGTTGCAAAACTAAATTATGTAAAAATATGATCGCTTTCTTGAAATACACATAATTAACTTACAAAACTAAATTATGTAAAAATATGATCGCTTTCTCGAAATACTACCCTTTCTTGGATTATAGTGTTAAAAATAAATCCATATCACATTAAAATGAAGCTGACCCAAATAACAAATATAATATATAGTGACAAAGGCAATGAAAAAATCAAAATTAATATATCACATAATATAATATATAGTGACAAAGGCAATGAAAAAATCAAAATTAATATATCACATAATATAATATATAGTGACAAAGGCAATGAAAAAATCAAAATTAATATATCACATTGCTCGATACAGAAAAGAGAAAAACCTGTCTCAGGAAAACATGGTACTGGATCAAAACGAATCAGTAAAATTAAAAACCGTCTGACCAAATCCAATAAAACACGGTACTGTTCAAAGTCACGTTGAAAAAAATACGAAGTGAAAGTATATACATAGTAAATATATTTTTTTAACCTACGAAGTGGAAAAATATATATTTTGTTAATTAAAAAGGGAGTTGTTTTTAGTGTGATTTTTTGGAGATTTTTGCGACGGAATCTGCGGAAAAAATTAAGGTTAAATCTTGATTTGTATGATTTAAAATGATTTTTTAACTGCATGTTTCGATTCAGCACCCTGAAAAACCCCTGGGACACTTTGATTGTGCAGAAATTAGCTATCAAACTTGCGATTTCAATAAATTGCTACCGGATTTTGACCGGAAAAACCCACCGGAAAAGCTTCCAAAAAATCTCTTTAAACACAACTCCATTAAAAAGATGGTCATAATCATCCCCAAATAATGGATTTTTTATTATATAAATAGAAAAAAAAGAAGTTGACTAGATTGCAATAATTAGTAAAGTATTAATTTAATTTATGTTTAATTTGAAATTAATCAAGCGCTTAGAAGATTAATATAATATATATATATATATTTATTTATATTTATTATTACAATAAAAATTGCATATAAAGAATTGATTTCTTAAAGTGTTTGGTAGACCCGAAAAAAGATCTAATCTCTTAGGTGTTTGGTAAATCCGGAAAAAAGATTTGTCCCTCTGGTGGTTAAGACCCAGAGTTTAAGATGGACCTATGCTATTTAATTAACCCTTAAATATGCTATTCCACATAAATATTATAGTTCTTATTTTTATTTAATTGGGACTAGTAAATATTAATTACATTATCTTTTATTTAATTTTATTAATCTATATTTTTATCTAAATTGATTTAGTCAAAATGTTAAACATTACATTACATTCATCATACCTCTCGAGGCAAAAAAAAACTAGGGATCAAAATCTTTACCCCAAGTAGGTTTTGTTTTGGAACTCTAATGGCTAAAACAGATTTTTCAAAACATTTTATTTATTTTTTATTTTAAATAAAATAAAATAAATAGTTAAATTTATAATTATTAATATTAATAATTAAATAAATTTATTTTAACAAGAAACATATCAATCTTCCAGAGGGATTAAATTTCTGAATTCTTTTTGAAGTTTTAGAGTAAAAAAAGTGATTTACACCCAAGAGATTTGATTTCTCCCAACACTTAATAAATCCAAAATTAAAACAAATATAAACTGGTTAAATGTTACTCTTTGTAATAACAACCTTGAGTTTTGAGATGACACATTTCCCCCATAAAATAATGGAAATTTTGGCATGATTTTAACACGACACATTTTCCCCCAAAAAATAATGGAAATTCCGGCATGATTTTAACAAAACTCTTGTGGAAATTTTTAGAAATCTAAGTCAACTTTAAAAAATTTCGGTATACCATGCCTTATTGATGGTACCGCAAATATTTTTACCATAAAAAATTGTTTTTCTATCTGTAATCTAATCAAAATGTTCTTTAACTTAAAAATCATGAAAATTCCAATAATATTTTGATAAACTCCGATAAACATTTTAATTCGAATAATATTTTGATAAACTCCGATAAACATTTTTATAAATATAAATTACAACTATCAAATTTCAAGATTTCAATTAAAGCAGAAATTTTTTACAGTTATCAATTCATTTCCACATAAAACAAATAAACATGTTTCTACAAAATTTGTTAAATTTTTTAACCCAACGTCCTGCGAAGAGTGACCATTCGGAAATTCTTCCACGTAAACTTTTTAAATTCCCAAAACTACAGGCTAAATTCCCGATCGAGATGTGGAGCTGTTTGCCATTTGTCGAACCTAGTGCTCCATCAATTACGTAACGGTCGGTAGGATCTCTAAATCAAAATATAAATTCAAAACGAATTTAAAAATAATTTGAATGCAGATGCGGCAAGCAGAGGAAACATAAAGTTCCAAACACCGCTCTTATCTAAACCTCTATGTGACCAGGAACCGGGGTCAAAAGGTCTCCACTACTGCCCCCGGATCTATAAATAACTCTGGAGTTTCTGGATGTGATGCACAGATTTTAGCTACTCTAACAGGCGTTCCAACAATTCCAGTGAGGGATCACTCTATAGTTTTGATTTCGCCTTGGCTTTAGCTATTTTTATCGCAGGTAAAGAATATTACCTGTCACTGGTAAATGATCATGCTTTTGATGTATGAAACTGCATATTGTCCAAGATTTGAGGTGGCTATGAATGTTGTATGTGCAGGTCTAAGAAAATGCATAACCCATTTGGACACCACCACCCTGAGCCCCAGCAGCCATATCAGGCTCCTCATGGGAGTCAGTATCCACAACCTATTCAAGGAGAGATTGTGAAGATATACTGTGAAGCCAATCCTGATTTCTTCTTGGCTGGTAGAAATGGCAGTGTTGTCATGGCTCCGGCAAATGAATCAGACCCAAGCCAGGTTGGTGACATCACTTTTCTCTTTTTGAAAACGACCCAAATCGGTTTGGTGAGAGTGATTAGATTTTTATATGTATGTATGTGTGAACCAGGACCCAAATCTGGTTGATGGTAGAGATTAAACTTTGCTCTCTGTTTTTGTAAACAAACCAAACACAAACAAGGTTTGTGACAGAGATTAGTATTTGCTGTGCGTATGTGAAATGATCGGTCGATTATATGTTTTTGATCTGCAGCAATGGATCATGGATACTTCATGGAGTGTGAAGGCCAAGGATGATGAAGGATTTCCTGCATTTGCCCTTGTAAACAAAGCTACAGGCCAGGCATTGAGGCATGGACGTGCAGAGAAGGATAAGGTCAGTTTTGTCATAAGGGTTATTATCACGAGTTTATGCTAGTCTATTCTGACATAGATAATAGTGATTTCAATGAGATTGTTTAGAAAGGCCTAGGCATGGATTTATGATATAGAGAATAGTGCTCTCTACGAGGGGGCTTCTGCAGGGCTTAGTGATATAGAGAGCAGTGCTTTGGATAGGTCTACTATGTGGGGCTTATGAAGGGATTTAAGGATCTAGCAGAATATGTGGTATTTGGGTGATCAATAGGGTTTATATGCATATGCTTTTGATCTGCAGGTCACCTTGGGTCCTTACCACCCAGATGATTTGAATGAGGCTGTGCTTTTCACCCAAAGTGCCGATGTGGGTAAGGGTTACCAGTGTATCCGACCTGTCCACAACACCCATCTTAATCTAGATGCTAGCGCTGGAGATGATAAGCATCATGTAGCCCTGCGTGAGGGAGCAGAGATTGTTCTGTGTAAGTGGAACAAGAAGGAGAGTCAAAAGTGGAAGATCAGCCCAATATGTAAGTTATATGATCCATACTAATATGCTGACAAAACTACTACTATATTTTTTTATCTGATTTGGGAAACTGTCAAGGATTAAAAAGAAATGTTGGGAAGGAGTTCTATTATGGGTGGTGTCTAGCAAGTAGTATGTATGGATGCACGCCTGTTATGTGGTGCTGTGTACAATTTGGGATTCTTGATAACTGAAGCCATGACAGTTCTAAAATGGCTTTTGAATATGTAAGTGCCGATTTTTAATATTTATTGGTAAATTGAACAGTGGGTGCTTCACAAGGAGTCCATCCACCACGAGGTGAGCAGAGTTCATTCTATCCACCCCAGGCTAATGTCGAGCCACAAGGACATACGGTTAGGATCCATTGTGAAGCCAACCCAGAGTTTTTCTTGGCTGCTCGTGGTGATGTTGCAGTGCTTGCGCTGGAAAACCCACATGATCCTCATCAGGTATATTCATCAGTTTGAGCTACTTTATTTGAAGCTCGCTGAAAGCATGTGTTGATCTAATAATTGATGATTGATCACTATCCTTATTCCCCTGTTTGATGGAACCTTTTGTTAGCAATGGATCAAAGTAGATTCATGGGGCCTTCGAGTCAAGGATGAAGCTGGCTTCCCAGCGTTTGCCTTGGTGAACAAGGCCACCAGACATGCTCTGAAACACGGGGATAAAGAATGGGACCAGGTAAAACTTTTTATTTCCCTTTTCTTTTTAGTTTCATTGTTTAAGATAGCCTCTCCTCTGGATATGTAGAGAAGTCTTATTCACTGCGATGCTATAAACCAACTTAACTCAGGGTTTCGGAATGCCAGGGTCTTGGGCCTTATGGGCTACAACAGAGCTGTTTACAACGGTGGTTGCCTGATCCATAGTTTTTGTTGAATGTTGTTGAACAGATATTCTTGGCAGATTATAATCATGACAAGGCAGAGCAGTCTGTTCTGTGGACCTTAAGTGCAGATGTTGGAAATGGGTATCAATGTCTGAGGCCCGTGAACAACATTAATTTGAATATGGATGCGAAAGCTGCAGATGGCCATGTTGGAGGAATACGCGATGGAAATGAACTCATCCTCTTTGAGTGGAAGAAACAGAGCAACCAGAAATGGAAGCTCCAGCCCATCCATTGTAAGTAATCTAACAATAACAAGTTGTCTTTCAAGCTCTTTATTGAAAGTAGCATCATTTCTGCAAGTTTATCAATAGAAAGGACAAGAAAATTAGTATTATGAGAAGCGGTAAAGTTTATCAATAGAAAGGACAAGAAAATTAGTATTATGAGAAGTGGTAAATTAGTATTATGAGAACTGGTTGGTTGTTATGTGCAAGTAGCTAAGCCAGCATAAATCCATCTTAGCCCAGGATATTGAGTACCCCTAGGAATTTACCCATAGGAATTTGGTCATCTTAGCCTAGGATATTGAGTACCCATAGGAATTTGGCCAATATAAATCCATTTTAGATCAGGATTTATTGAGCACCCATAGGAATTAAAAAACAGGTGCAAATTTCACATACTGCTTTATATTACCAGAAAGGGTTGTACAGTCTGTATTTCTGTTTCTGTAATCTGCAAAGGATGCACTGTATTAGTAAATTCAGGAGTGCACAAACTCCCCCAGACAATGAGTTAGTGGATAGTCCGACTTCCCACTGACCCTTCACCAGGACAGCAAACTTTGTGGATTTTTTTCAGTGCTCCAGTCAGTTTAGGATGTTAGGAGAGATGGGCCTGATCCTTTTTGTCAGGGCATTCCATACATTGTATCTTTTATGTTCCTGCATTGTACCTTTTATATTATGCATTGTATTTTTTATAAGAGGAAACCCTGTTCTCTGGCATTTTGTCAGGGCATTCCATACATTGTATTTTTATGTCCCTGCATTGTACCTTTTATATTATGCTCTTGTATTTTTTATAAGAGACCCTGTTCTCCCGCATTTTATGAACATCATTGTACTCAACAGCCCTTTGACCTACTTTGTGGTCATTAGTGGGACATAACTACAATTAATCTTATCTTATCTTAAATTTAGTGGAGCCAGTCTTTTTAGTATTGTTGTTTTAGTGTGTATGTTTAAATGCTGGAATAATGTATTTTTGGACTATTTATTGTGCTTGTGTTGCCTTCTCATTTGCAAACTAACCAGTATTAGTAATTTCAGTGGGATGTACAGTGTCAGCAATGCCTTCGTCTGTATTACCAGAAAAGGATGTACAGTATTAGCTATGTCTTCGTCTGTATTACCAGAAAAGGATGTAGAGCATTAGCTATGCCTTAGTCTGTATTACCAGAAAAGGATGTAGAGCATTAGCTATGCCTTCGCCTGTATTACCAGAAAAGAATGTACAGTGTTAGCAATGCCCTTGTCTGTATTATCAGAAAAAAAAAGATGTACAATCTTAGTAATGTACTTGGTCTGTTTTACATGCAATTTGCGATGATGGACAGTATTAGTAAAAGTTGCATACCCTCAGATGATCTTGTTTTTTGACCTTAACATTATTGATATGAGTTAATATTATTGATATGAGTTTCCATGATCGATGTATGCAGAGGAAGGTTGATATAAATAAAAGAAGCTGCAGCAGTGGAGGATATGCATTTTGTTCTGCAACCTGTTCAGCTTTATAATATATGGCAGCATTTTGTTCTGCAGCCTGTTCAGCTTTATAATATATGGCAAATACGTGTTGTGTTTTTGTCTAAATGTTGATATAGAGAAATCATATGCTAAGTAATGGTGCAGGAGGATTCTGAACACAATATGTAGTGACCATGGACGCTGGATGTTGTTAAATTTGCGATATAGCCCTATTAACTTTGGATTGGATATGACTTATTTCAAGAACTTTTAACTCTTCTATGGAAGAAGTTTAATTATGTGGTGGTTAAGTTACCTATTTTCAATATAATATGTTGTTATTATTTTAGATTGATCAGTGTACAGATGATGATGGTATTTAAGATTTATCATTTACTATGTTATGTTCCGTTAATAGAAATATTGTTCTACCTTGATAAAGAAAATATAATTATATTGGTTAGGGTTTGTTCTATGATAAAAAACATGCAAATGAGATCACAAAGTGTCCGTATTTATCCTATTGGGTTTATTCTTTTATATATATTGAAATTGTTATCTCCTCAAACTGTTTCTAGTTTTTTGATTTTGTGGATTTCCTGCCTCAGATTTCCCCAATTAGGTCGTACCTGTTTGAACTCTGTACTAGATTTTGCCTATGATAGAAGAATAATGAAGGCTGCAATTCGAATATACCTAGTTTTGATTTTGATCCATACTCTTGTTAATGCTTTGGTGGTTTTGGAGGTGAAACCTACACGAATCTAACCCCATTTAACTAGGAAGTTTGAATGGAAGTTTGCTCTATTATTCTATGAAATTTTCCCCAAAAGTTTGATTTAACTAGGAAGTTTGAATGGAAGTTTGCTCTATTATTCTATGAAGAGAGTGTAGGCTAATGTTTTCTGTATTCCATTTACTTTTGAAAATAAGCCATGTTTTCTGTATTCCATGTAGTTTTAAGAAAAACCATGTTTTATGTATTCCATGTGCTTTTGAAAATAAACCATGTTTTCTGTATTCCATTTACTTTTGAAAATTAACCAAATGAGAGTGAAGCCATTTTGTTGTCCTTGATAATATGCTGAAACTGTATATTTTTATCAAATTCTCCTCCACAAGTTTCTTCGATCCCCCTTCCGGCAGGAAAAAATCCAGAAACAAAAATTCAATTCTTCTCACCACAGGGAGATGGGATTTTTGCCCTACCCCAACTTATTTTATTGCAACAAAAAACGTGAATTTTCTGACTTGATTCAAAATTGTTTTAATCGTAGAAACCTCGGCGTTTGCAAGAAGTTCTATAACCGAAGTTTTCAATTTATGCAATACGATGTAATTATGGCTAAGGTGCATTTTCAAGGAGCAATAACCGTTTGGAAATTTGTCATTCCCAATCTTGCTGGTTTTCGAACACTTGCGGACTGCCTGTGCGTGGTTGAGATGGTTGTATGATGCCTTTGCCACGGGGTGCTGCAATTTTAAAATCATACATCGCCAAGAATGATTGTTAGGCCCCATTCTTTGAGACCCATACTCAGATTATTTTCATTCTTCCTATTCAAATTATTTTCAGCAGTTTTCTCATATCTACTATGTAGTTAATTTTGCTTAAAATTTGTAAAGGATTTGATGGAAGTTCGAGTTTGTGAAATTTGCATACTTCATAATGTTCCATTTTTTTTCAATGAAGTTAATGAAGTTTGAGTTTGTGAAATTTTCATACTTTACAATGTTCCAATTTTTTTTTCAAGCATCGAAATGATTTATACATCCAAAACATATTTTAAATGATGAGTGGAATTAGGAATCTATTCCATGTCTGATTTTGGGTGTGTAAATTTGCATACTTCACAATGTTCCAATATTTTTAAAGCATTGAAATTATTTATGTTCTAATTTTTTCAATGAAGTTTGAGTTTGTGAAATTTGCATACTTTACAATGTTCCAATTTTTTTAAAGCATTGAAATTATTTATACATCCAAAACATATATTAAACCAGAGAGGAATTTTAAATGATAGAGTGGAATTGGGGATCCATTCCATGTTTGTTTGTTTTTGGGTGTGTGTTTTTTAATTTGTCATTGTTATTGTCTACTATCCCTGAAATACAATTTATGATTCCATGCCAAACAAGTGATTATTGTTTACTATACCTGAAAATGCAAAACAAGTGATTCTTGTCTACTATACCCAAATATTGTCTACTATACCCGAAAATACAACTTATGATTCCATGCAAAACAATGGATTGACCATTAAGATTAAATAACTATATTTAAATAAGTAGAATTGATAACAAATGATTGACATTTAAGAATTGATAACTAAATAATACTAAGTAGAATTGATAACTAAATTTAATTGAATTAACAGACTGAATTATTAGCTTACAGAAGAGCGCGCTTGTTGGTAGATGGTTTTTCCCATCTATGGAAGATTCACAAATCAAGACATGGATTGATGCCAAGGGGTCTCCTCTTTTAGGATACTCCCCTACCATTGTTCGCTCATGAACAATTGGTATAGTTTCCACTTCCTTCGCATTAGTGACTTGGAAACCATCTTTTCGAAACCATGGATGAAAGAAAGGAGTTTTTTAGCTCTGCATAGGTGGTTTATTGGTTTTAATCTGCTCTGGTGCATGCCCTAGAATAATTACATTTGGCTTAAATTGCCTAGCTTGTCTCTCGAATGGAGAAAATTGGGAATGCTGTTGGGCGTTTCATATATGTCGACCCTAGATGTATCGGTGCAAAAGACAAGAGGGTTGCATGGGTTCTCATCGAAAAAGAATTCAGGGGTGGTTTTCCTGAGACTATTGACCTTTCCTGGGAGCTATCCAAAATTCAACAACGTCTAGACTACTGGGGCGTGCCCTTCAGGTGCTCCAAATGTCATAAAACTGGACACCTCTTTTCGAAATGCCCACATCGCCCGAGTGGCAGAATGAAGAAGAACGCTGTATATATCCCCTCCTTGGCGCATGACAAAGACACTTCGGCCTTTGATGGGCCTTTAACTAGGTAGACGCTTCGGGCTCCAATCTTTTTGAAATTTGCTCCTCTTTCTCCTATGGGTCATTCCCTGGAACGATCAGCTAGCCTCCCTCTTTCAAGATCTGTCTCTATGGACCCTTCTCATCGTACATCCATCTTGTTTGCTGATCGACAGAGATCCTCCATGGTTTCTAAATCCCCCTATCAACCCCCTATTGTCCCGTCGGCCAGAGTTCTAAGCTTCTCCAACATTTCGCCGCCTTGTGAACCAGATCTGGACCTTGAAATTTCCCTCCCTCCTGCACAATCTATAAGCCCCATGGCACCAACTCTTCGTCTGTCCTTTACATTTCATCGTCGCCCTCGTCCACATCTATTCAATCCCTATCCCCTCGCCTGGCGTATCTCTTGAGATTAATAATCTTTCTCCCTTTCATCCTTCCTCCCCTATTCCCCCATCTCGTGGACCGATACTCCACCGTAAAGGCAAGGCGTCGTTTATCCTTGTTTCCCCTCCTCCATCCCCCCGATCCTCCCCTCGTAATTCCTTTGACCGGGACATCGACCTCCTCAAAGGGGCGTCATTAAAACTTCAGCCTTTAACTATCCATCAACCTTTTCGTTCCCTCTCGCCCCACATTAGCCCCAGATTTGCGGGGAACATTACTGTCCGACGTAAGGCAAGGACCGTAAAGGCAAGGCGTCGTTTATCCCTGTTTCCCCTCCTCCATCCCCCCGATCCTCCCCTCATAATTCCTTTGATCGGGACATCGACCTCCTTCTCAAAAGGGCGTCATTAAAACTTCAGCGTTTAACTATCCATCGACCTGTTCGTTCCCCCTCGCCCCACATTAGCCCCAGATTTGCGGGGAACATTACTGTTCGACGTAAGGAGAAGCGTGGTAGCAGGCATTTCCGAGGTCGGAAGGGAAGAATGGATTCAACAACCAGGGATCTATCCTTAATTGACATACCTGTGACTGAAATATCTACTGATGTTTTTTCTGAATACGGGCCTCTTAGAGCTTGTCGGCCTCTGGAGGTTCCCAAATGATTGACATTCTATCTATGAATATTCGGGGCCTTGGAGCTGAACACAATTTTTTGGCCCTTAAACATCTTTTTGCCTCCTCGAAATCTAAAATGCTTCTCATTCAGGAAACCATGCATGATAGCTCTCAGACCATCTCTTACTTTAGGCGTATGCTACCGTCATGGCATATGGTTGCCTCCAATGTTGTGGGCATGTTTGGTGGTCTGGCCGTGTCATGGGACTCCAGGTGGATTATTGCTGCAGCTTTTCAATGTTTTGCTGGCATTCTTGTGCTGGCTCATTTCCGGAGATCCATTGACCCCATCCACATTTTAAATATATATGCTCCTTATAAAAATCGGTCCCCATTCTGGAATTATCTATTTTCATCTGAACTTCTTGAAATTGACTCTTTGATTATTGGTGGAGACTTTAACTATACTTTTTGTAATGACGAGATATGGAGTAATGGTAGGAAATTTGATCCTATGGGGAGACATATGCGGGAATCTATTATCCAAAAGAATTTCATTGATGTCCTCCCTGTTGATCAGGGACCAACCTAGGACAATGGAAGATCCAACAGCTCCTATCTGGCGAAAAGAATTGACAGATTTATTTTCCATGAGCGATTGATTGAAAAATATGGGCCTCCTTTTATGAACATCATTCCATCCTTCATATCCGATCACCGGCCCATTACCTTTCAATGGAAATATGATGAACACAGATTTGGATATCCCTTCAAGTTCAATCGGACTTGGCTGGCTAATGAAAATTTCAATACTTTTATAAATGATACTTGGAAGCAATATCCCAAGCAGGTAAAGGACTCTCCACGACATTTCATTGATCGCCTGCATTCCCTTCGTATGGAGGTTAAAAAATGGCAAAAGGAGAAAGCAGTCTCCAATAAAAAGGAGCTGATGAACATAAGCAAGGAATTAGAGCACTTATCTATTCTCCTAAAAAATCCCCACATGTCGACCTCCACCAGGAATCGTATTTGGGTCTTAGAAAAAAGAAAACAAAAGATTTTAGAACAAGAAGAAGCTTCGTGGAGGCTCAAAAGCCGTGCATTATGGCTCAGAGAGGGTGATCAAAACACCAGATTTTTCCACAGGTTTGCCAATCAGAGGAGGGAGACTAATGCTATTTGGGCTATCAAGGATGAACAAGGAAACTCTCACTCAACACAGGCGGCTATCTCCAGAGAGGTTGTTAAGTATTTTAAAAAGGCATACAACGCGGATTCTATCTGCGATTTTGATGATATTCTGTGGGGTATAGACCCATACCCCACTATGTTCGATGAAGGACTAAACAATGCTCTTATTGCTGAAGTGACAGAAGAAGAATTATTGGCTACAATGAAAACATTCTAGAAAGATAAGTGCCCCGGGCCGGACGGGTGGACCATCGACTTCTTCATCCACTTCTTTGATTTATTTAAGGATGATATCCTCAAGATGATATTTGAGAATGCAGGGCATCATCAGTCAGAAGATCTCCTCTACATATATCGCCCTTATTCCAAAGAAAAAGCTATCATCCACTTTTTTTGATTATTGGGCCATATCATTATGCAATGTTTTATACAAGATCATATCTAAGATCATTGCTATTCGTATCGGGAACACTCTATCTCTCCACCTATCCACAGAACAACACGGGTTCCTTAAAGACAAAAATATTTTAGAAGCGGTGGCTCTCACCCAGGAATGCTTACATTCAATGCACTACAGGAGAATAGGTTCGGCCCTCTTGAAGATAGACCTAAAAAAGGCATACGATTGTGTGAGTTGGGGCTTTATAAGATGCCTTCTGGCTAGGATTGGCCTAGATGTCAGGTGCATTCTATGGATCATGGCCTGTGTGGTGGATGTAAACTTCGCAGTCCTCATAAACGATGTCCCAACTCCTTTCTTCAAGGCGGCCAGGGGATTACGCCATGGTTGCTCCCTATCTCCACTTATCTTCATCCTTGTCATGGAATCTTTGAGCTTACACATTAAAATAGTGATTCATCAAGGGAGATATAAGCCTCTGCCCATTTGCAAGGATATATCCATGTCACTCTCTATTTGTTGACGATATCCTTCTGTCTGCCATTCTGTGCAGATCCACATGGATATGTCTTTATGAAATATTGGAGAGATTCCAGAAAGCCACCGGCTTGTATATCAACGCTTAAAATCTTCTTTCCATGTCGCTGATGCAGATGGTGATACAATCACATTTATGGCTGAGCATTCCACATCAAGGCTATTCCTATCATAGAGGGTTTCAAATATGTTGGATTTAACTTGAAACCTGTGAGTTACAAAGCTGCTCACTGGTCGTGGATTTCATACTGTTTCTACAAGAAAATATCTACATGGGAATATAGATGCTTATCAATTGGAGGTCGCACCATACTTACCCAATCCGTGCTGGTATAAATCATGGTTTTCTGGGCTCTTCTATTCTATATCCCTTCATCTATTATTAACAGTTTAAACAGATTGATAGCCAATTTCATTTGGGGCGATCATAAGGAGAAGACTAAATATCATCTCTGTAGACTTTCTAAGTTGTCTCGGCCAAAGTCATGGGAGGTTGGGGCATAATGGATTTACACTCCTTCAGAAGAGTGCTTCTATGTAAAACAATGTGGAATGCGATTATGGGAGAGTCCAATTAGAGTAAAACTATCAGAGCTAAGTATATGGACGGCCTTGACATCACTTATTGGTACAGGCAAAGCTCCTTTGGATCCGTCAATGGTTCAATCATCTGGAGAGGTTTTAAAAGATTGTAGCGGTTCTTCTGGAAAAATTTGATATGGAGATTTCATACGGGATCCAATATCATTATAGGCATCGATGAATTCGCAGGTGTGGGAGGAACGATCCAAATCTCCCCACAACTATTGAGATTTTTATACCGCCAGGGATATTTCTTTTGGGCTAGTGCTATAAAAAAATGGGACGGTGCCATCCCAATCTGAAAATCTGCTGCTGATTTACAACTGTTCGGGGCTCTAGAATCCCAATGGAACACTATCACCCTGTCCCTACAATCATCTCGTCTATATCGTTTGCTAGACATGGATTGCATCATTTGGAAAGGTCTCGGCGGCACTTCGGTTGTCAACGCTAGGCACATATATCTACAGATTTTACAAACAGAATTTGATTCTTGTGATAATATCTTTCCGCCAGCGTTATGGAAATCTGGATGTCCTCTAAAAATCAAAATTTTTGCCTCGCTGGTTTTTTATGACAGGAATCTCACCTAGGAGAATCTCCAGAAGCGTAAATGATGTGGACCTACTATGTGTTCCCTTTGCAAATCAAATACTGACAATAACTTACATATTTTCCTACAACGCTCTCAAACCTTGTTGATTTCGCAACACTTATGTGCACACTTTGGTTTTGCCATGGTCAATGCTCCTTCCATCTTTGAAGCCTTTTATACATGGAGTATCATGCACTGCAAGTGGAGGTCGATCCCTCTGATCACAACAATGCCCTCAAACCTTGTTGATCTGGCAGCACTTATATGCACACTTTGGTTTTGCCATGGTTAATGCTCCTTCCATCTTTGAAGCCTTTTATACGTGGAGTATCATGCACTGCAAGTGGAGGCCGATCCCTCTGATCACAATATGGGCCATTTGGAAATGGCAAAATCGTATGATATTTGAATCCAAAAGGGAACCATTTTGTCTTTGAATCCATCCTTAGTTTATATGAAGCTCTTGCTCGGCCTCATCTTCCCACAGTCAATCAACGAAGGAACCAGCGGCCCAACGATAGCTATGAATATCCCTGTGCCTTTTTTGATGGCGCTGCCCAACATGACACATGTGCCTATGGGGTTTATATAATTCCAGAAGAAGGACAAGCTTATGATATTCATTGGAACGGAGGTTCCGGTACAAACAACAAAGCAGAAATTATGGCCCTAGCCGGTCTCATTTCTTTCTTCGATTTCCTTGGCATGAGAAACCTTCATATTTTCGGAGACTCCAAAGTCACCATCGACCAGTCTCATTTCTTTCTTCGATTTCCTTGGCATGAGAAACCTTCATATTTTCGGAGACGCCAAAGTCACCATTGACCATGTTGTGTCCAAAAATAGAATTAAAAATATACACCTTTCAGGCTGGTTAAACATGATTGAGACTTGGTGGCACAACAGGAAGGACTTCACCATCTCCCACATAGCCAAGGAAAAAAATTGGAGAGCAGACGTTTTGTCAAAGAAGGGACTATCATCGCTGCAGGGCATATGGAGGCTGCAGATTACAGTGGACAACACCACGTGCCAGATCCAAGAATTCTCCATGACGGGTACACAATTCTCTATTTTGTGATGTCAAATCTGATATGATTTCTTTTCCCCATCTTTTGTCTCATAAAAATATGGTTTTTACATACTTAACAATGGCTCATGGGTCTGATTCACTGAAATCTATTTGAAGATATGTACAATTGCTATATTTTCCTCGTGCTCTCATTGTAACAGTTTTACCTAAGGTATATGTGTCTATTTTCTCTTACCAGATCAGATGCCCCCATATTTATAATGCTGTACATTTCTGTTTATGGTTAATACAATATAACTATATAGCTCTTTTTTCGTGCTGGAAAAAAACTAAATTATAGCTAGATTTAATTGAGAAGCAAATGGTTGACCGTTAACCCTGTTTATCTTATTATTTCTGTTCACGCCACTAAACGACTAACTGTCAACCCACCTGGCAGTAGAAGCTTTGGAAGCGAGGAGAATTGTATTTGATCGCTTAAAGAAGCTCAAAGTTGTTGTTGCTTCACTTAAGGAAAAGTGAGCGCTGCTATGTAAGAGAGAGAAAGTGAATTAATTTGCCCTTTCACAGAACAAAGAGAGGAAGTAATATCAAGATAAGCATGGGAGTGGAGGCAACAAACATGAATAAATAATTGGCTTTGACCCTGGGTAATAACGATTTCCACATATAATTTCTAGATTCGGCCTACAAAG
This sequence comes from Pinus taeda, assembly GCA_000404065.3. Taxonomy (NCBI): domain Eukaryota; kingdom Viridiplantae; phylum Streptophyta; class Pinopsida; order Pinales; family Pinaceae; genus Pinus; species Pinus taeda. The sequence goes on along the minus strand of APFE031458464.1, from coordinate 63,219 downwards.
AGAAAAAACAAGGGAAAAAAAACTCGTTGGATTGATGTTCCGCCTTGGTAGATTTATCAGCGCTTCCGCGCCGGCTGCATTTTCATAATACCTAGGCATGGGTGCTCTAGGGTTGTTTGTCCCATTGTTCATGTGAAAAGAAAGATTCAAAATTGTAATCAGCTAGCATGGGGCCATGGTTATGCACTTTTAGACAGTGGCAATCTCAAGGTATGTATAAATTAATGCTCTAACAAATTTGCGCTACATGATTTCAACTTTGTTTTTCTCAGCGTTTTATTTCTGGTTTTTCTTATCATTCTATTTTTCTGTAAAATCTTCTAGAACTCTTTAGAGATATAGTTTAATGGTTGTGTAAACTCCTAAACTCTTAGTAGCAGCAAATATATCCTCAAAATTAGAGAGAAAATTACTGTACAACACAACGCAAAATATGGTTAAATTATGTGGAAAATATTTCTCGTCTTCTGCCGTACTTGACTAAACCATATATAATGAAAGGCTCTTTCTCCTTTCCTTTTGTACCAAGCAAATTTAGAGTATGAATTACTAACACTTTCAATTTCTATAGAAAGGTCTCCACGTTTCTTATCCTTGATCGACTGTCCTTGTGCTAATTTTGTAGTTAAACGTTTTGTTTTCATATTTGCAATTGCTCTTTGGTTTCGACATTTGTTGATTCACAATCTTTACTGTATTTCTCGAGCAAGAACGTGAAAGATTAAAACCAATAGCCGACATTTTCAAAACGGACTTGGTGACCTTGAACTCTTGCGTGGAATCACGTGAAAGATTAAAACCAATAGCCGACATTTTCAAAACGGACTTGGTGACCTTGAACTCTTGCCTGGAATCATGATTTTGCTTGGCTTCATCCTGAAGTTCAATTTAGGGAAAAGAATGCTATCCTGAATAACCAGATGTATCAATGGTTAAATTCGCAATACTTCGGTAAATAATGCAAGCTTTTGATTGACATTGTTTTATTATTTTTGTTGGTGCTTCAAAATTAGGAAGCATATGCAATTAACAAAATTGAATCTACTTACCTCCCATACTATCCAGATTTCCTCTTCTTCTCCCTCTCTGGTTCATCATTCAGCCCATCGTCCTGAAGATCTTTTGAAAAGTAAGGAGCCTATGCCCTCACCTACTCCTTTCAACTCTCCATCGGACTCTCCTATAAATAACCCTGACAACGATATTGATCTCTTCTTACAAAGAAATCCTTTCGAACTTGAGCCTCTAACTATTCATAAACCATCTTTTCCTTCTTATCCGTCCATCAACCCAAATTCTGCAAAGAATATCACTGTCAGAAAGAAACAAAAGGGGGGTAGCCGTCATTTCAGAGGCAAATCAATTGTCTCTGACTTTGGCATCACAAATTTATCTCTCGTCAAAGTACCTATATTGGACTGTTGATTCACGACCTCTTAGAGCATGCATGGCTGGTGAATCCTCAAAATGACCTTTTTGATATCAATGAATATCAGGGGACTGGGTGCTCCCCCAAAATTCTTAGCGCTCAAATTTTTTTTCTCATCGGCTCGGCTAAAAATTATCTTTGTTCAGGAAACCATGCACTCTAGCGGGGCAGCAATTGCGTTTTTTAGAAGGATGTTTCCAACATGGTTTATGGTCGCCACTGAGGCGAATGGTCTATCTGGTGGACTAGCAGTCTTGTGGGACCCTATTTGGGTTAAAGCAAAAGCCTTTAAATGTTGTGCTGGGATATTAGTCTCGGCCTCAATCAAAGGTCATGTTTATATGCTAAACTTTCTAAATGTATATGCCCCATGTAGAAACAGGCTTCCCTTTTGGGAAAGGCTTTTTGCTTCAGAGATCCTTGACATAGAATCTTTGATTATAGCGGGGGATTTAAATGTGACGCTCAGCGTTGACGAGTGTTGGGGTAACTGCAGGAAAAAAGACAAATTGGTAGACAGGCTAAGAATGGAATTTCTAAGCAAGAACCTTGTGGATGTCATACCGGACCGAATGATCCCAACGTGGGACAATGGGAGGTTCGGTCAAGCCTATATTGCAAAAAGGATCGACCGTTTTATCATCAATGCCAGCATCATCGCAAAATGGGGCATGCAGTTCTCTCATATTGCAAATGAGTTTACTTCTGATCATAGGCCAATTCTTCTCGAATGGAGGGACTTGGTATATAGGAAGGAGTATTCCTTTAAATTTAATAGGATCTTCTTGAACGAATCTTCTTTCAATGAAGCTATATCTAGGAAATGGGCGGATCTGCAAGCATCTGCCACGACCTTTCTTTCTACTTTCTGTGAAAAGATTCAATGTCTAAGAGCGACTGCAAAGGATTGGCAGATCCGAAAATCAAAACAGGATAAAAGGGAGCTAATTAACATCCAAAAGGAGCTGGATAACTTCATCTCTTCTTCCTCCCATGATTGTTTGCCTTTCGAAACAAAGAACCATATCAAGGAGTTGGTAAAAAGGAAGCAAATTCTGCTGCTCAAGGAAGAGGCCTCCTGGAAGAGGCTCAAGGAAGAGGCCTCCTGAGAATGGTGGAAGCTTCCCGTATGTCGGGAAATATTCACAGCGCTTTATCTTCCACATTCATTGCTCTTATCCCCAAAAAACATAGATTTGATTCCTTCCAGGATTACAGACCTATTGCTCTATGCAACACTCTATTTAAGATTATATAAAAAATTATTGCGGAGAGGATAAACCCTGTTCTAAACATCTTCATCACTAGGGACCAGCACGCGTTCTTAAAAGACCGGAATATCTGGGATGTCGTTGCTATGACACAAGAATGCCTTTTTTCTATGCTGACAAACAACACCGACACGGCTATTCTCAAGATTGACCTGAGAAAGGCTTACGATTGTGTTGACTGGGGTCTTCTCAGAATTCTGTTGGCAAAAGTTGGTTTTAGAACAAAAGGTATTGAATGGATAATGGCGTGCGTAGAAAACGTTCATTATTCTGTTATTATCAATGGAATTTCGTCTTCCTTTTTTAAAGCCGAGAGGGGACTCCGTCAAGGTTGTCCTCTCTCCCCTCTGCTTTTTATTCTAGTTATGAACTCCCTCAGCTTACAGATCAACAAGGCAGTTACAGAACAACGATGTAGGCTAGTCAAAATTTGTAAGGATATCTTCCTATCCCACAACCTGTTTGTCGATGATATTCTTATTTTCGCTATGATTTGCAAAACATCCTGGATATGTCTTAACAACATCCTACAGAAATTCCAGTCTGCCTCGGGAATCCTTATTAATAAGGAAAAATCAAAGTTGTATCATAACGAATCAAATATGGAGCTTGTTCTATGGATTGCAGCAATGTTTGGCATTGGCCAAGATTCGATCAGGAACGGAATTAAATATCTGGGGTTCAATTTGAAGGCTAAAGGGAACAAAAAACAGGAGTGGCTATGGCTTATAGATCGTTTCTACAACAGGATCTTCGGATGGGAATCGAGACTTCTCTCTCTAGCAAGCAGATTCATCTTGGTACAGGCTGTTTTATCTCAGTTGGCGGTCTACTGGGCCCATCTCTATCTTCTTCCTGCCTCTATTATTAAAAAAATGTGCTCTCTAGCCGCAAATTTCTTATGGGGAGGGAAATCCTATCAGTCAAAGATCCATTTGGTTAAGATGGATACTATTTCTAGATCGAGAAAAGCAGGTGGTTAGGGTCTTTTGCACATGAGATCATTCGGAAATGCTCTACTCTGCAAAACTCTTCATAGAGGCATCTTTGGTGAGGGCTCATGGAGCAAGCTCATAAATAGAAAATATTTAAAAGGTAGAGGTATGGAGTATTGTTATAGAAGGAATTCTTTGGGGATAAAAAGGGGTTCTGCCATCTGGCTGAGCTTCAGGAAAATACAACCCTTTTTCATGGAAAACTTACGATGGAGAATCTTCTCAGGCTCTAGCATCCTCATTGGTTTTGACACCATTATAAATGGTCTGGCTTCTCCTATCCTCCCCCCTCTGGTTTCCTTTCTTCACACAAAAGGCATTTTCACATGGGACAAACTGATAAAATCCTGGTCTCATTCCTCCCCTGTTTGGATCGATGAAACGGATTTTCACTTACCTCCCTTCCTTCATCCTCTTTGGAGATCTACATTTCAAGCACTTTCGGGTCTAGCGATCCATCGTACAGGCACAAAGGATGTTCTGGCATGGGCTCTCCCACGCTCTCCTTTACCTATCCGAGTAAAGGATCTATATGCAGCTTTATCCAAGGGTTCTGCCATCTCCACTCAAGTGATTTTTCCGATGCCTTTATGGAAGGTCTCATGCCCGCTAAAAATGATCCTATTTTCGTGGTTAGTATTCTGGAACAGGAATCTCACATGGGAAGTGCTCCAAAGAAAAGGATGGCAGGGTCCGGGTCGTTGTGCAGTGTGTCAAGATGTGGCTGAAACAAATCTACATATGTTTTTTCAATGCCCCTCTTCTCTTCTTATCTGGTATGATCTCTCCATTTCCTTTGGTTTTCCTCACCTCATTTTTTCCTCTATACAGGACGGTTTCATATGGTGGAGTGGACAGATTGCATCTTGGCGCTCTTTATTTGTTCTTGCATGCTGGCTCTTATGGAATGGAGGAATGAAACTATATTTCAAAATTCTAGAATGCCTGTGTCAGCTCTTCTGCTCAGTATCAAGGCCAATCACGACCTCACGGGCTGAACAACGCCTCTCATATGTTTTGATTCCACGCTTATATCGATCTTTTTGTATAAATCATGTTTATTTCTGCAATTCCCTGTTCTACCTGAGATCTGGGTCTTGTACAAATCGATCCTCCTGTGTATGTTTTTGAACAATATGGCTCCTATATCTGGATCATCAGGCAAATATGGATCTTCTTATATCTCTACTATACTGGATCTATCTATGTAACTAGTTCTTTATATTATTAATATAGAAAATCATGATTTTTCTTCTGAAAAAAAATAAAAAATTATGCATGAATATGAAGCATATGCAATTAACAAAATTGAATTTACTTGTCTACCAATTCTGCATGTTTGCATGAGCTGCAAACATCAAGGTTGCATAAAAAAATGATGCAAATTACAGTGGCTACACAAATTCACAAATTGGGTAAGGAGTTTTTTGTGTAAGGCGCTGCTTCATCGCTCAAACAATGTACCATGCTACGCTTTGTTATCACTCAAGAAGGTGGGCTCAGGACTCGGGGCCATACTGCGTTTTGTTATCGCTCAAGAAGGTGGGCTCAGGGCAAAACTAGCTAAACTATACTTGCAAACATGTTACTTGTTTTTAAAGACCGACCAACAATGGAGAGACCAGAAAAAAGGCAATAGAGAGAGACCCTGGAGAAACCCTTGGAACACCAACCCATACTTACATGCTGTTGTACCTGTACATTTGCATGTAGTTGTACGTTAGAAAATGGGCCACTAATATTTGGTGTTGGGAAATAATGCTAGAGGAAACACTAGCATTACTAAAAACAACTTGACAACATGTTGCTCCTTTAACTCAAAGAATGCTCCTTTAACTCAAAGTTTTTGATACATTATAAGTCCAAATAAGATTTCAATATTGTTGATTGGATTACGAAACTCAATGTCGATATTTAATGGCTCAACAAAAGGTGAATTAAGACATACACCCAAACTTTAGCAATTTTCCAAAGCATATCAATTACAATAGTCCCTGCTGTAGGGACTCATAACAATTTTTTTTAACTAAAAAATGTATCAAGTTTGATGCACCCACTCGGAATTGGCCTTGGTTGAGTAGTGGTGTCAGGGAAAAGCACTGTAATATTTCAAATTCAACCATTGTGTTGTATTCGTTGCGACACAGACGTGTAGGAGCGAGCACCTGCATGAGTGGTCACTGTGTCATGTCAGACTTCTGTGTTGATGTGTGGCTATGTATGATAACCTTATCCAAACAAAACCCAATTTTTAACAAATACAAATTTAAAAAGAAACTCATCAATTAATATAGAGACATCTATCTGGTTTTCAAGTTTGAAGTTGATCAGAGACATTTATCTGGTTTTCGAGTTTGAAGTTGATCTTCTGTTGTTGTAACATTCAATAATTTGCTCTAGTTGCCAAACCAGGTATATGGCAACCAGGTATATAATATCGATACCCAGCTTTGATTAGCGTGTCCAAAAATGCGCAAAAACTTTAAAAACAATCCTCTATTTTTCCAAAAACAATCTCCCTTCCAAACCCCTCTTCCTCTATTAAATAACAGTCTCTCTTCCAAACCTCCTCTTCCTCTCTTAAATAACAAAGGTTCCTTCCCCTAGTTCACCGTCTTTATAAAAGAATATTATTTTCTGTTAAACTGCAGTTGCCTTGTCATGCTTCTTGCATTTAATTGAATCATATGACTTTACAATATAGGGCGGAATCACTTTTAACTATGACTGGTTGGTGTTTTAATTTACTAAAATATTATATAGAGATAATGATTTAAATATAACATATTAGGGTTAATAATAAAGTTTATGGATTTAGTTTATTTACAATATATATATGAGTTGTTTGGGTTATATGAATTTACACTATAATGGGTGTGCACAATATTTTTTTATTTTTTATTTTTTTAAATGAAATGAGTAGGTGTTTTTTTAATGACTTAATATGCTTCAAGATCTTCATAATCAAAGTTCAAAAATGTCAAAAAAACACTGAAGTGGTAGTTTTTTTACTACATTCTTCTATTCTAAGTTGACACTTGTTAAACAATCCTCCAAAATACTCCTAATTTAACTACATACTTACATATCATGGATTAAACTTAAAATAAACTAGCTTGCTATGTTGACTTTATTTCCCTCTTTCTCTTGTCAATCACATCATCATTAGACATCTTCTGTTGATTTGGAGTTGCAACTTGATGCACTTCAGTCGCCACATTAACTCTCACATCCTCCCTTGAGGCTACTGCACCCTGTGAAGGAATTGTTTAATCAAGTTGAAGATTCAAAGCATCATATGCATCTTGCACTCTGTCTAATTTGATCTATAAAGGAATCTTTTGATTTAAAGGGTTGATTTGTGCTTGGGCTTTGACATTCCTCATTTCTCCTTGCCTAGATAAAAGAGTCAGTGTGTATTCCATTTTTGCTGTCAGATAATCCATTTAGATGTTGAATTCTTCTATCTATGAATGAGACAACTTCTCCTTTTGTTGTGCAGTGCTTATGCTATCTTTTTAAGTGAAACATGGGTTGCTCCTATTGAAGCAATTGCTATGGTGCGAGTCATAAGGTATAAAAAAATGAGCAAATGGAAGAGGCGAGATGGCCTAAGGTTGTCTTTAATGACATATTGTGCAAAAGATAAAAGACCTGGATGTGGAAAAATAACAAATGGTTTAGTAAATGGGCTATTTGCTTGAACATGTGTCCCACAAATAGTAAAGAGATAAAAACTTTTGTTATGGAAAAGTTCCACAAGCACACTTGGGATAAGGAGCTAGGGAGAAAGAAAAAGTACTATATTGAAGAGTTTAATCCCACTCATAATCATCAACAAAAAGCATACATAGGGGCCAATATTTCTTGGAGAGCTAAAATTCTTATTGCATAGTTAAGGACTAATTCTCATCAACTTTGTTGTGAAACAAGGCGCTAGAAAAGGCCAAAACAAGTGTGAGAGGAAAGAGTATGTATTTTTTGTTAAGTGTGAAGCCAAATTCACGGAGGATTCTAGATCAGAACTTTCTAGATCTCCAGGACTCTAGATCTTTCTACACCGCCATTAGTTTCTAGAATCACATGCGGGATTCTAGATCCTCCTACACCGCCAGTGGTTTCTAGATCATTCCAGATCTCCATCCGAATCACACACAAGATTCTAGATCCTTCTTTTGCCTCTATAAATTTGTAATTTCTCTGGCCAAGGAAAACAAGCCAAGGCCCAAGCGTGCTATGTAATGCAAAGTGATTTCTGTTCTCCAGTGATTGTTTTATCTATTTCATTATTTCTGACTAAGTAATCTTGTTGTTTCTCCATTTCTCTATCTCTGTGAATTATTCAATGCTATTTCCATCTAAGTCTCTGAGTATAAATCCGCTGTGTGTTATGTATGCTCTGGTCTAACAACTGGTATCAGAGCATAGGTTCAAATATCCATAGTGCAAGCTGCTTAGTGCCATCGCCTTACTCTGGCAGCATTCGTTAAAACGTTGGTTGTTACCCCTGGATCTATTGAAGGAATCTATCCAGGAAATAGCTGAGGAATGTTGGAGCTAAAAGACAGTTGCTACAAGAAAAACAAGGTCTTGGATCTATGTTGAAACGTGTTGCTGGAGTTTGAAAAGTGGAGATCCGTGGAGTTTGGAGTTAAAACATGGTGTTCGTAAGTTTTTTTTACCATCAAGCTTGCACGTATACGTGAAGTTTTTCCTCAAACCAACATATGTATGTGTGAAATGTGAAAAGGTTAAAACATTATATATGCTTTTATATTTATTATGAAACATATATAATTATATGTTGGAATTTTGAAAAGTATATTTTAAAAAGGAACATAAATTTTGAAAATGGTATTTTAAAAGGAGGAAGGTCATTATTACTAAATTTTAAAGAGTAATAATTAAAGTTTTATTTTTAAGTGGAGTTTTTTGTGTTTCGGGGCGTGAATTTGATTGAAAATGGAGACAACAGTTACAGATATGGAGAAGTTGAGCGGGGCTAATTTTGCTCTATGGAAATCACAGATGGAGGATATACTGATTTTAAAGGATCAGTGCTTGCAAATTGAGGGCGCAACAAAGAAATCCTCATCGATGACAAATGAAGAGTGGAATAAGTTAGATAGAAAGACGATTGCAACAATCCGTCAATATTTAGCAAAGAATGTTTATTCCAATGCGTCCGGAGAAAAGATGGCTGAAGGATTATGGAAGAAGCTCCATGATCTATATGAGAAGAACACAACATCAAACAAAGTGTTCTTGATGAAGAAGCTTTATAATCTCAAAATGAAGGAGGGTGCTTCAGTTGCTGAGCACTTGAATGCATTAATATTATTACTAATCAACTTGCCTCTGTTAAAATCATTTTAGATGATGAAATTAGAGCTATTTTGCTAATGTGTTCTATGGCAGACATCTGGGAAAATTTAATTGTAGCTATGAGCACTTCAACAACTATATGAACCCTAAACTTTGATGATGTCAGCAGCAGTTTAATGAATGAGGAGCTGCGATGCAAGTCAATTGCGGAAAACCAGGGAGGAGAGGCTCTAGCTCTAGCTGATCGTGGTAGGAGAATGGATCGAGGCCGACAAGGGCGATCAAGATCGAGAGGCTGATCAAAATCAATGAGAGGAAGGATCATCTGCTTTCATTGTGGCAAACTCGGGCACATGAAGAAAGAATGTCGATTCTGGAAGAAAGGACAAAAGGATCAAAGGTTGTCTAGTACAAATCACAAGTCATCTAGCACAAATGAAGGTGAGACTATTGCTGTAGCCACAGATGGTGATGTGTTGTTTACTATTTTAGTAGAGGATGCATGTTTATATACATCTAGCAGTAGCTTTGATTGGATCCTTGACTCTGGGGCATCTCACCATGTAACCCCATGCAAAGATAGTTTTGTTTCATATAATCCCGATGATTATGGTAAAGTGCATTTGGGGAATAATCATTTTTGCAGCATTGTTGGAGTGGGAGATGTCCAGATCAAGATGAAAGATGGACAAGATATATTGTTGAAACAGGTCAGGCATGTACCAGAAATGCGCATGAGTTTAATCTCTATGGGACGACTGGATGATAAAGGCTATTCGACAAACTTTGGAAAAGGAGGCTGGAAAATTAGCAAAGGTGCATTAGTCGTGGCCAAAGGACCCAAGACAGGAACATTATACATATTGAAGACACTGATAGGAAAATCAGATTTGGTTGCTGTCACAAAAGAAGGAAATTCAACAGATCTACGGCATAAGCGTTTGGGTCACATGAGCGAGAAGGGCTTAAAAATCCTTATTGGTAAAAATTTATTGCTAGGTTTGAAATCCTACAATCTTGATCTTTGTGAGCATTGTATATATGGTAGACAAAGAAGGGTTTCATTCCTTAAAGGTGGCCATGACAGAAAGAAAAATGTGTTAGAATTGGTACACTCGGATGTGTTTGGGCCTGTTAACATCAAATGATTAGGAGGAGCATCATATTTTGTAACATTTATAGATGATGCATCTATGAAAGTTTGGCCATATCCTATGAAAAATAAAAGTGAAGTGTTTGGAATATTTCAAAAATTCCATGTTGCTGTTGAAAGAGAGACTAACAAATTGCTGAAGTGTTTAAGAACAGATAATGGTGGAGAATATTGCTCAAATGCATTTAAGGAATATTGTAACAGGTTTGGCATAAAGCATGAGAAGACTATTCCTGGTACTCCTCAATAGAATGGTGTCACGGAAAGGATGAGTCACACCCTTATGGAAAAGGTGCGAAGTATGTTGTCCAATTCCGGTTTGGAGAAGAATTTTTGGGATGAAGCAGTTAGGACCGCTTGCTACCTCATAAATAGATCTCCAACTACAGCCTTGGTGATCTGAAAATGGGGCACTAAAGGCTTCTTGTCAACTTACAAGAACCTCTCCCACTTCCAAAGCTTAAATATTTCCCAGATCTTATGATTAACCAATTGCGGAATTAAAAATACTTGAAAATAGGTGTATGCTTATGTTTGCCTTTCACTGTTAAGTGCTTTAAGTTCATTTGCTTATGCTGATATTAAACACACATAATAGTAAATGAAGCAACAAATCAGCAAACACATAAGGCAACAATATAATTAGGAGTTCACCCAAACCTCTTGCGCTACGTTTCCGTGAGCTTTAATCAACTTGATTAGACTCTTTGGGATTATGGCTAAATTCTTTTACAAGTTCCACACTCAACTCCAATAGGTTACGACTGAACCTTTGGGCTTAGAATACCATTTTTATCCCTGGCCGTTTGGCTCTCTGGCTCTCGGTTCTGGCTCTCAGCTCTGGCTCTTGGCTCTTTGGTCTGTCTCTAGCTCTTGGCTCTAGCTCTCGGCTCTGGCTCTTGGCTCTCACGAGCTTCTCTCGGCCTCTACGTGCCTCTGTAGTTCGCTCGACTTCCAAGCGAATCTTGGCAACCTTCAAGTGACCTTCAGCAGTTGTGCTCTCTGGTTCACTCGACCTCCAAGTGACTCCAAAACTCTCCGCACTCTCTCAGCCATCTTTTGAAATTGCGCTCTATGCATTTGTAACATGTCGGTTACAGTTCTCCATCATGGAAAACCCGACTGTTCACCACAAAAATATGTTTACAATGGAAAGGAATCATTAGCGTGGGGAAACCCGATAGTTTTGCCTTCCTCTAGCCGTGACAGCCAAATAACAGAAATACACAGGAAAACGCCTCATGGAGCGTTTAATCGGACTTCAAATATTATTGAATCGCCTCTATAAACCCATCGGGTCTGGCCCTTATCGGTATATCGCTATTGCAAGTCGCATGGTGCATGCAGCAACCCTTTGTATCAGGGATCTGTCGATCGTCCGATCTCCGATCACCTCGATTGAATCCTGACCGTTGATTTGCGCACCCGATCCAACTGTCCACGCGCAATCGCACATCGGCCCATTGCTTTATCTCATGTCGCAACGGCCCGGGGGTATTCCCTTTGGTTATGTCGATCGCCGATCCATCGATCGCCAATATCGCACCTCGCGTATCGCATCGACGGGGTCTATGCCTCTGCTCCTCCGATCGTTGATTCAATCGCATATCGCTCTGCCTGGGGTCCTGATATCGGGTGCAGCCAACCCCCGACCCGATATATTGGAGATCGCTGATCGGGGGCCCTTCCACCCTTGCGTTAAGTCCCTCCCTTGGCTTTTTCTGATGCGATTTCTTCAATGAGCCTTTCAGGCCATTTTCATAAGAATTTGCCTCCTTTTTCAAAGGACAAAGGCAATCTTCTTTCTGCGATAAGTTCATCATCCAAGGTCCATTTTAGCCCATTCAAGTTGCAGTAGATTCAAAATGAGAAGATCTATGCAATGGGACTATTTCTAAGAGTATCCTTAGACTTTCATTGTGAGGAGCACTTTAGACTTAGAAGTCTATCTTAGATCCATTTTGGATCACACCTTCCCACTAAAAGAAATTTTGGTCTCCAAAAGACTGACATACTGATCTGAAAAGTAAATGAGAGCACCTCACCCTCTTCTTTCAGCCTCCATACACTTGCCTTGCATAGTGCCTCTGAACCAAAGCCTTTGACCACTTTCCTTCCTGGATGTGCTAGTCCTCTTGGGAAGAACTGTTTTCCTCCTTGACTTCATGCATAACTCCTGCTGAGAAGATTACAGAAGGTAGTTTGAACTTCTCTTCTTTGATCATTGATCCAAGGTGGCTCAAACAAATGTGAAGTTACATCTGCTTCACAAATGATGGACTAGATAACAAGCTCACAAAACATGTCTTTAAAACAATTGACCCTTCAAGTCAAGCATGTGGAAAAGATCTCAAGGATTCTTTTCAAAAGATGAAACACTTCATCATTATCTCCATCTTGGAGACCAAATCAACTTTTCTCAAGTCAATATTGCATTACATGCATGCCAAAGAAATCAACCCTTCAAGTTAATTACACATACATGTTCAAATACAAGGAAATCGTCAACATCCCTGTGTTCATGCACAACATTCTCATGCATGCATTTCATCCTTCAACTTTCGCTTAAGCACACTGTAATTTCGAAGCTGAAATGAAATATAATGTTGCAACAATAAAGTGAGTCTCCTACTCAACTTTTTCCATTCACTTTTCTGGTAAAATCCTGCAACTTGCATTCCATTAACAAAGAAATGCAAATAGATGCATCAAATCAAAAGACATGCAATCTTTAGTTGGATAAGAACTCTAACCATTTCTTACGAATCAATTTCAAAGGTGCTACCTTCGCCTGCACATCAACGTCAACATGTGAATCATCTTGAAACACATCATTCATGGAATCCTTCTTTCCATTCATGCCATTTTATCTTTCCACCTTCTTCAACTTTTGTGGAAGCATTGTTGGATTCAGAGTCCAACACTTTGTAGCAACATGTCCTTGCTTATGGAAGTAGGTGCAACACATGTGCATCCTCTTGACAGCATGATTTGTCTTGTCCAATGGACCTTTGGCTTCTTGCTTCCTTTCTTTCAAAAGTTTCCTGTATGTGGCCATTCTCTTCCAAAATCTAGAAACATTATGCTTATCCAAACCACAAAAGGAACATGAAATTCTTTTCCCATACTTATATGGAAATTTACCATGCTGAACATAATCAAAAGGAATATGGTTAGAACCAGATTTATACCTTTCTCTTTCACCTTTATTGCCTTCATGATGAGGTGAATCAAATGAAGAAGTGGCTCCCTTTGGAATACCATCAGTCTCTTCAAGACTTTCAGAGTTTCCACAACTCTCTGGTTCAAGTGCATGCTTATGAACACCTGCATCCTGCAAATGATGTTTCAAGCTATTGCATTCTCCACGAATACAATCTTCGCACTCTTGAGGTAGAAAACCTGAAATGAAACTCCTTCTTGGAACCGTTTTAATGGCCTTCATGGCAGCTTTGGAACTTTCTCCATAAGACTGTCCATAGCCAAGACCCAAATACTTAGGCCTTTCCTCAACGATTATTGGCTCAACAATACCCTGTGCATGTTTGCCCAAGCCTTTTCCTTCATAGCCCATCTTGGACATTAACTTGGAACCTATGCCTCTGGTATGTTTTTCAAAAGAACCAATATAAGAATTCTTAGAATAATTTGAAGACAAACATGAATTGTTTACCTCTTCTTCAAGATGATACTTGACTAAGGCTTCTTTGGCAACAAAGAGCTGTGTCTCCAACTCATGCATCCTTTTCAGGTTCATATTTGCAATATGAAGTTGCCTCTCCATTTCTTGCAATTTGTCACAAAGCAACTGCTTCTCTTCCTCCATGGAATTCAACTACTCTCTAAGTATGTTGCTCTTCCTTCCATCCTCATACATTTCTCTCACCATATCCATCACGGTGGACAATTCTTGCTTCATGTCTTCATCAAAGGCTCTTGTGAAGAAAGAAGAATTTGAGGACTCACTTGTAGAAGTTGTCATTATCTGAATGAACAAAAGAATTTCAAACAAGATAAACAAAGAGCTTATTCAAGCAACCTTTTGCAACAAACCTCTTGTGCTTCAAGGATTGCCTTGAGGTCCTTTGGGATAAGAAGAATGCCTTCAACCCTTCTTACTTTTTGTCTTCTCCTGGACTGAGCTATCAATAGCTCTCCCTTCACCTCTACAAACTCAAACAATAGTCAGTCTGCAAACAAGCATACAATCAACCTCTGACTGTTTAAACACCTTCCAGACAAGCAATCTTTGCTCTGTCAATCAAGAATTCTGATCTGATACCACTTGCTCTGGTATAACCAGTTATGATATAACCTTCTTTGAAGGTGGGGTTAATCAATCTATGCTCTGATACCACCTGATCTGAAAATGGGGCACTAAAGGCTTCTTGTCAACTTACAAGAACCTCTCCGACTTCCAAAGCTTAAATATTTCCCAGATCTTATGATTAACCAATTGCGGAATTAAAAATACTTGAAAATAGGTGTATTCTTATGTTTGCCTTTAACTGTTAAGTGCTTTAAGTTCATTTGCTTATGCTGATATTAAACACACATAATAGTAAATGAAGCAGCAAATCAACAAACACATAAGGCAACAATATAATTAGGAGTTCAACCAAACCTCTTGGGATACGTCTCCATGAGCTCCAATCAACTCGATTAGACTCTTTGGTATTATGGTTGAATTCGTTTACAAGTTCCACACTCAACTCCAATAGGTTACGACTAAACCATTGGGCATAGAATACCATTTTTATCCCTGGCCATTTGGCTCTCAAGCTCTCGGCTCTCGGCTCTGGCTTTGGCTCTTGCTCTGGCTCTAGCTCTTGGCTCTGGCTCTGGCTCTGGCTCTTGGCTCTGGCTCTGGTTCTCGGCTCTGGCTCTTGGCTCTGGCTCTGGCTCTGTTGTGGCCACCAACAACCCCCCTCTTTATTTAGTATTATTGTTAATACTAAGTAAGGGGGGACCCTTAGTTATTAAATCCAAAGAAGTTAAAGTAGCATTTACTTTTCTTTTTCATAAATAAAGTTACCATCATAAGCTTAGGAAGCCCCCTTGAAAACTCTTAGAATCTAAGTTTATGATAAGGTAAAAATTATCTTATCAAGGGAAATCACATCGCAAGAAAATAGCGCGATGCCATCTCACAAACACAATCCCAATATTCACGAGATAAAGATAACGACCAAATATCACATCGCATTCAGCATAATTTAAAACACTTCAAGAAATCTGCCAATATGCGATGGCACCGTTCGCAACATCGCATCTCGCAAGGAACATGTTAACAAAAAATTTGTCATACATAATATCTCCGCGATTTGCGATTCTGCGATATTGCGGTTCTGCGATATTGCGGTTCTGCAATTTTGCGATATTGCGATCTGCGAGATTGCAATATTGCGACATTGTGATTCTGCGATTTTGCGAGTTCGCGATCTGCGATGTTGCGGTAGAAAATCACAAAATCGCTCCATCGCAAATCTTTCAGGCTCATTATTCAAGAAAAGTAGTTTCCCTAAGCTGACACATGGTTATGCGCTTTAAATGCTAATAAAAGAGTTAGCTGTCAGTTATTAATAGAATATGGGTGTGTGCTCTTCAAAGAACATTTCATGTAAGGTGGTATATTTGGTATGTCTGCGGCATTTAAAACTTTCCCATCACCCTTCCTTGTCATTCAATTTCACCTCACTTGTGAATTGCAGGCACGAAGAGCAGAGGAATATACAAAACAATACGCAGGCTGAAATGGGAAAGAAAAGCAAAGCCCCGAGCTCCGAAGAAGAGAAAATGGCACCTTTGTATACAGACACGGCTTGCAACAGAGATGCGGGAATAGCTACGTGGGAAGGCATGTATAACATGCTCGAAGAAGAGAATCCCAGAGTAATGGAGGTTACAGCTGTCGCAGGCTCACAAAGCTCTTCTGAAGCATCCCTCGCAGAGCTAGCTTGCTCATTCTTACATCGGATAGGAGCAAGGCCAAGAATCCTCCCATACGCGGACATGGTCAAATGGATATTGGATAACGCAGAAATAAAAAATAGACAGTTCAAGGTTCATGGTCAAGGACTCATTGGTTCATTCCCTGCACAGGATTTAAAACTTATGTATCATCTACCAGAGCCATAGGTAATCTACAATAGATAGTTTACAAAGAAATTTGTAAAAGAAAATCCGGACCTAGCAGAAACTACCAAAGGTCTAGGAGAGATGAGCCGCTGACGAAAGACAAACACGGTATGTACAGTGTTGGTTCCCTTACCTCTCCATACTGCTTTGCTGCTGCCATTCTCTGTAGAATATTTGGAATGCCAGATATTAACAAATTCTCATGGGAGTGGCTTCCATTATTGGATGCCGCCACAAATGCCACCATTGTAGATTGGGCCAGAATTTTGTCTGATAACCTGGCCACAACCATTGGCAATTACCGGTCCAAAAGAGCTACGACTCAGAGGATCTATCCTCCTTTTTACCTTTCTGCATATATAATGGACGCAATATGTTATATTTCTAAGTTTCCTGTTATGGGTTGGAAGTGGACGACACAAGACCCTCTACCCATTCATGTATATCACAAAGAGTTATGGGACTCTCAGTTCGTCCCATACTTTTACTAAATTTGTCATGGAGTTATGTTGCCCTTGTATAGAATTTTGTATGATAAAGACCCTCTGAGATGCTCGCCTGAAGCACAAGTAGACATCCTCACTGTCGCAAGATGGTTCAGGGAAGAAATGTTTACTTATGTCAGGGTTTTTGGAAGCTCTGCACCCCCTCATGTCTTGCCTTTATATATTCCTGATAGACTCTTAGCCCGAGAGATCGCCTACCAAACCTATGGGGAAGGAGGCCTAACTAAAGAATTAAAAGACAAAAAGAAGGCTATATGGCCACAGTTTCCTATAGCTTGTGGGACCTTCTCACTATTCGATGTAGGTCACGCCTTTGCAGAAGTAAAGAATATCACGTGCTTACAGCGATTCAAATTCACAGCAAGGCCATTTGACCCTTATGAGGTCGCCCACAATTTTACAACAGCAATCAAGATAAAGGTATTCTCTGGAGAAAAAGATTTATTTGATGATTTATTTCAGCAGAAAAACACATTGGAAGAAATTTTGCACGCAGCCCAACTGCAGCTACCCCCAGAAGAATTTCAAAGGTTTAAAACATACAGGGGAAGAAGACTGGCCAACATTCTTTTGGAAAAGTTATGCCTAAAACCCTCGAGAGAACCAACTCCAAGTGTTAGCCTCAGTGGAAGTTCAAGTACCAATGGATCTAAGTCCAAATCCGAAAAAGTAGTGTCTGAACACTCTAAAAGATCCAGAAATGAACTAGATAAGAACGAAGGGTCAGCGAATGATACTGCCCAGTCAAAAGAACTTCTACATCAGCAGGTTATTGCCTCCCCGCAAAGAAAGCCTCCCCCTGTCGTCATCCAAGCACCACCAGTCACAGCTGAATTAGATAAAGAATGAGAAACCTTTAATGACTTGATCAATCTTGAAGGACAAACCATGAAGACAAATGTCAGCGATGTACAGATAATAAAAGAAGTAGTCACAGGAACAGTTAGCGAAGCCTCGGATGTGGAGCATATTCCTATTTCTCCATCCTCTGAGCTTGTATTAAAAGTAGAAGAAATCCCTCCCCTAGATGTATTTTATAGCTCACAGCATAAAGCAGTAATAAGAAAACAAGGAGGTGTAGTAGTAGTAACATGTACAAAATCAACCGTACGAATCACAAAAGCAAGCATTCAAAACCGACTTAATTGGAACCAACTCTCTTTAAATTGCCACTTTGTTCACATGACAAAATGTATGAATTTCTTAAAATGGGGCTTAGGCACCTCCTAATTATATTCTTCTTCCGATGTGTACGGTTCACAGTTTTCTCGATTTAGGTTCGATGTTTTGAAATGTTCGAATAATATATTTGTTTATAGCCATTGAAACACTTCTATTTCTTTTAATTGTTTTTACCCAAGGTTCTAAACATATTTCATAAATTAAAAAGAAATTATAAACATGAAATTTATAAAAACTCTATAAAAAATAAATCAAATATAATATTATTTATGAAACAATAATGCATTAGCCAAGATGGTTGAGCCGATTCACTTATTAATGACTTACTAATGGCATGTGTTAGTACAAACATAATCTTTTCTTGGTATCCGGCATAGTACAAACATAATCTTTGTCAACACGATATCATCGAAACTAAATTTTATTTGAAATTGATCAGTGAATCAGGGTAAATATGACTATCTTTATTTATTTGTTCTCTAATTTACAACTATGAAATATTTAGTATTAATTCTGTAAAATTATTGAAGTTGGATTTAGTAATGATTTAATATATATGAATGAAATTTAAATATAAAATACTTCATGGGTCATGTGTTCCTATTGCCGTAAGGGAGGACACAAGGAGGCAAGGTCTTGGAGCCTACACCCAGAATTGATTCATATGTGGTTCCTCAAACGTATGGAGGATTCGAACGGGAAAATGTCTCCAAAGAGAGATGACAACGTCAAAGAAGAGGGGAAGCACACGTGAATTCCTCATGTAGGCAGCATAAACAAAGAACAACAAACATAGGTATCATAGGTATGTTCATTCGAACGCTGATAATTTGAATACTGTTAATTTGAATGTTGTCAAATCAAATGCTTTTCATGATGAAAAACAAAACGCAAATTTGGATAACGTGTTAAGGAAAATGTTTCCATGCACCTTTTTCCTTTCATCTAACCATTATGTAGATAAGTGCGATAAGAGGAAAGAAATAATCGAGAAGATTTTTATGTCTATTGGAATTGAGACCGAAAGGAGAAAATCTCAACCAAAGATAAAGGCAAGTGAGCTGAGAGGAGCTCAAAAGAATTTATGTACTCGCTGCAATATCAGTGGGCATTGGGTCGAGAAGTGTTGGAAATTGTTTCCACATCTTCATCCTGGTAAGGGAAAGCAGATCATGCAAGGACCAGAAGAGGAAGCGGCAACAGAAAAAGTGGCACAAGATGCGACCATCTCTGAAGCAACTTCAGAAGAAGAGAAATTTCAAATAGAGGGTTCATTCACCTGGTTGGGTAAGAAATGGTCGGACTATTTGTCCAGCTGAAGTTTGTAAGTTTCTGTTTTGCACTATTTTCATACCCCCATAGTTGGGTAATTTGTAAAAGTGATGTCTATAAATAAATCACTTATATGTAACAATTTTTTCTTTAAGCATTACAATTCTAGTTTGGTTGTTGATAGTCAATTTGAATGGAAAAATTTGGAAGTCAATTTAATTCCATTTTGTAAAATGATTTCTTGAACACATTTTGTAAAAAGCATTTTAATATTGTTGTATGAGTAGTTGCAGCACATTTAGTATTTTCCAAATGTGTGTATCACTCGAGTTATACGAGTATTCACTATGTGAAGCTTGTTTTGGGTTCATTTGACAAAGTCTTTTAGGATCTTATCCTTGATAAGGATTTTCCAGATAATCTTCTTGGAATTCTTCTTGGGAAGGATGTTGTTGTGGATGGCCATAGTGACATGGACTAGTCGAGAAGAACATAAGACTTGAATCTTTTGTCGCATAGCGAAACATGTAATTTACAAAATATTTTACTACAGGTTTGCAGGGGATGCATGTGTCAACTCATTGCTTATGGCTCCGAAGAACAAAGGTGAAGGAGAAGTAAGAATGACATGTAGGATACCTGTGGTGCAGACAAAGTACAAAGCAATTGTAGATTATTTAATGCTTTTGGAGACCAAAAGATTTTTAGTGGGGAAGAGTGATCAGGAGTTCAAAATTTGTCAAAATATCAAAGTTTCAGAATTTTGATAAGTTCAGATTTAGACTGAAGAGCTCGTCATTTTGAATCTAAGGATGTGAATAACACTCAAATCCAAGCTCGTATGCAGAAGTTAGAGCCAACCAAAGTTCAGGGATTACTTGATGACATGGCAGGGGTCCTAGCCAATCGGGAGGCGCCAAGTGTCACTTTGCCATTGGCCCTCGCATATCGGCAATTGTATTCAAAAGGCGGATCACATTACAAGAATCGGCCTCGGCCCCGACAAGGTATGGAGTTGCGATGTGATATCGGCTAAAGTTGCGATTGCGATCCGGCGAAAGATGGACAAGTATGAAGAATCGACCCCCGACGCAAGGCAGGTTGTGATGAGATCGCAATCATACATCGCAGGTTTATGGTAATCGGCCCCCAGAGTAGTCGGGTTGCGATGCGATATATTACAATCGCATATCACACCCGATACTTGCCAATATATATATATATCACTACCAATAACGCCGATTGTGATGAGCGATAGACTACCGGACGCGGGATATATTTCACTACCAATAACGCCGGTCGTGATGAGCGATAGACTACCGGACGCGGGATTTGATTATGCTACAGTTTATAATCAAGCGGGTCCACCTTATCGCCAGATCGCATGTTTATGCGTTAAGTCTTGTGTAATATGTATTACCCTTGGCACGCAGATTGTAATATCCGATAGACTGCAGGACCATCATTGTAATTGCCGGACCTAACCGCAAGTGTGACCACTCAGACCTTAACTGCGAGATTGGCGGGATTGATGGCAGAACTGCCGATTTCAGTGGAACTGTTAGTTTTGACTGCGGTTATTGAATTTAATTGGTAATAAGCCAGATTTGGAGGAGGAAATTGTGGGGAGACTGGCAGAAGTCATAAATAAGGAAATTTTCAACCAAATTGGATGCAAAAAGAGGCTAGATAGCCATTTTTGGGCATTCTAAACTCACTGGAACAGGTTTTAGAGTCAAAGGAGCAATTCTAGATAAGATTTTTGCAAAGTGAAGCCTATGGGTTCCCTGGTCAAACAGAGTATTGATTTAGTTTATGGAGGAAATCCAAGATGGAGATGACCTTGTAGGGGTATTCCAGCCTCCATACGCTTTCTACAACAGCCATTACAACAATGTTGTAGCTGTATTTTTTCTTTGCTCTATATGTGTGTGGAGAAAGAGACTTGTTTAAGTGCTTCAAGTGGATTGTTGTACTTGTTTATGCTCTTGGAAGTTAGAGAATGGGGTCTTGATTTGAGAGCCCTTAGCTTGCTGATTATTTCATGACTAACTGTAGGTTGTCATATGTTTAGAGTGATAATTCTTTGTAGAAGAATGTTTCCTTGAAGGGGAAACAAACCACTCTTTTTGTCAACACATTTATGTACTCTTTATTTAAAGAATTGTGAGCATAATGAGAAGGGGTCAAGCCTTTAGAGCTGATCCAAGGAGATGTGGCCCAGGAGGGGTGAACTCATTTATCAATGGTTGGTGTATTATTGTTTGATGCATGATTCCATTAAGTGTTTTGGTTTCATGTTTTAAGTTTTCTTCATGAAACTATCTTAAACAAAAACACATAAAATTCATGCTTTTACTTGTTATTTTGGAGTACAACCTCAAGCACATTTTTATATTCTGATAAAGGGAATTAGCATAGCATTACTAATCTACCCCAATTTAGATCATTAGACCTTTTGACTTATGGACCTCTGCACCAAGATATAATTTATAGAAGGGAGGGCCTCGCCCCACTCGTTATGCATGTATCATTTCAACCAGGCCCCGCTCTGAATTAATCCAAGTCTAAGCCCAACCATTTCCACTACAATATAGTTATACATATATATTCATATAACTATATATCCCACGTGCATGTCCAACCCAATCTAGGTACGACCCAATGGAAATTAATCCTTCACCCCTCATTCCAACAACCCAAACCTTCAGACCAATTTAGAGTGTGGTGCCATCACGATCCCACGTTAACCACTCACCCCGATCACCTAGACTTTTAGTTTAGCTTGGACTAAGCCATGTCTAATCTCAACATGCAAGTGCTTTCTACCTTATCAAACCTAAACTTATTTATGGGTTTTTCCTAAGTTAATTTAGGGACTTGATTAGATGCTTGTCCAGAGCATGAACCTACTCAAACTTATTGAATCATGAGAAATTATCATTTATTCATGAGTACCATGAATCTTCCAGTGTTAACCATGGAATAAACATGTTCATGACAATTCAACCATGCCTTCCACTTGGTAATCCAACTAAAGCCAAGTCCATGGCTATTGTGCTCTGTAAATTAGTTACAACATCACCAAACCTATTCACGCATGTCCTACCCAATTCCCTCATGCCCCCTAGCATATCCACGCTTAAATGCATACATCCAAACATTGCTCCAAACCAGGAGACAATAATTAACTAAATAGAAAGGATCATTCACAATCCTTAAACAACATAACTCTGAATTACTCAAGCACATAGCCCACATAACAGAGTTAGTATTCATCCATGGGCTTTTAAACACCATAGTAGTTTAACTTAGCTTCTTAACTAACATCACAAGTCATGTAAATAATTCTTGCAACACAAAAAATATATCATTATACATTGGGAGCTTCCGGTCCCTTATATCCTTGAGAACAATCCTACAATTCATCTCATCACAAACACATACATGTATACACATTCCATGACAACAATGTTGATACACATCAGATGTTATGCAACAATAACATTCAACATTCAAGTGTCATAAATATACAAGTAAATACTTATCCTGGATCGACTGAAAACTTAGGGAGGGACTTCAACTCTCCACCCAACCATAGGCCAATTTCACTGCTATCTTTCTTGCAGTTGACCACCCCTAATCCAGATTCAAGGCCCGTGGAGGAAATTGCTCAAGAGTTCTCAACTAGTCAACAAATAGTAAGAGGTGGAGTCCATTTCTCAAGTGATTCACCAACAACCTCGAATTGTAACACCATAATGACTCTCAACCAATAACACATCAACCATAAGGGTTTGACTAGAGCACAGAGAGATTAGTTCAATTTTGGAGAAGGGATGCATATGTATAATGGGAGGTTTATAAGATGGTTTAGCTATTGCAGGGGCACGAGCACACCTATATGAGTGGTTTATCAATGGGTTCTAGCATCGATGCTATCAGCCCCAAGTCTACGCTCGGTATTTATTAGTCCCATCAGTACTGGGGTGCCTTAACTTAACTAGTAATTTCTCAACCCAAGACGTTTCCCAGTGGTTTATCATCCCCAAGGCAAGCCATTGCTTAGGTGGTTCAGCAAAAATCAAGTCCTCATGGGTTTATCAACCCAACAAGCATCTAAATATTGCAAATCCATCGAACTCTCTCTCTAGAAACCAACACATAGGTGCACACATACATGCCTCAGTAAGCATTACACAGGCACAAACACAACCTAAACAACCACATAAGGAATCATTCCACAAGCACATAACACAAGCTTAAAAGAAGGTTAATCTTCCAAGCAAATTCATGATCGCTGCCAAACTCGAGCTTTGCATTCTTCTGGATGATGCACTTCCCTCTTATGCTCAAGAGTATGCTCTAGATGATTACTCTCCCAAATATTCTCGTCAGGAATTCTCTTCCCCAACCTCTCTTGTGTGTTGACCCTGTTAACACAATCTATGAGGGCAAGTTTGTAAGACTTATCCTCCACTCAAGAGGCCCAAATCCTCCATTAAATGACTACATAACAATGGCATTAAACCAATAGGGATTTAGATTATAAAATATATGTAAGGCTTGGGTTTACAAGCAACTCCTCCTCCTTAGTCCTCTGAATCCATGTCCACTTCCTCAGCTAGTCAATGTGTTTACATTTCCACATTATTTACATGGATTTACAATTCATAATAGTATTTACAAGAGAGATTAGCTACAGGGTTGTCACGAGTCCACTTTGTAAGGCTTCTCAAGTGGTTTCAGGCAATGTCAAATTGAGCTATAAAAATGTGTGATCATCCCTTAGGACAAGATGTGTCTCCCAAGAGGCTAGACAAAGGCATGCTATATGGTGAATTATGGGTGGGGAAGAAAAGAGATCCTCCATGACATGCCCCTCAAAGTCAATAATTGCTTTTTTCTTTCAATGTTTGGTTGTCCAAGATCTAGGACTCTATTAATAATAGCCTTTAAGAGGAGCTTCAAGTAGTTTCCATTCCTAGACTTCATTTCATACCCCTTTTTCATGTATTCAAGAGTTTAATTCAGCAAACACATCCCTTTTATTTAGATATTCTTTAGAGGAGCCAGGGAATAGGGGAAAGTCTCATAATGAGGTGTTAATAGTACAAGCTAGATTCAATTTAACTTTGCTCTTCACCTCTTTGCACCTTATAATATTTTATAGAAGACAATGGACTTTTCATTTCAATCAACACTTTCATATGCTTTCATTTTTAAATAGACTCTTTAATAATGACCTTTGAGAAGCCAAGCGTGAAGGGAGACAATATTTTTTCAAGAATGGAATGAAGGTGAAGGGACATGGTGGAGAGTAATATGTGTAGAGGGGATATGGAGCACTACCCTACTTAATCCTCTTAATAGTACAACCTAACCATGATAGATGACAAACTTCTATGAGTAAACTATGTCCTAACATAATATTCAAACAAATAAATTCTACAATTATGAAGTGTTGTTAAATCCTACTTTGATAAGCACCATTATCACAACCCACTAAAATCCATAACACCATCCAGTTACATGTGTACATTAGGTAACAACCATGTGAACATCATTTCATTTGTTATATGAGAGGTGAGAAATACATCTAATACATCATAGTTTAGCTAACACTCGTGTCTGATTGAGATTTTGAATGAGCTATCTAGATGGGTGAAGGTAAAGTGTGGCTGGAAAAGGGCTCTTGTAGGTCAACAACATACACTCTCGAGGGTGTTTCTTTAGTTGGTTTCCCCTTCGGGGGTAGCAAAGAAGTAAGCGTGCAAATAAAGAAGCACACCCAAGATGTGACCCTTGTCAAGCTCCAGAAACAAAAGCCTAAAGTAGGTAACAAATTGCCATCAACATAATAGACCCAAAATCAAACCATCGAGTAAGATCCCAAGTCTAGAAAAAAATTTGAAGTGAAGAACACAAGGGAGAAGCTTCTAAATGACATTGGAAGATGATGAGCGTCACCACCATTTAATGTTCCCTTCCATCCAACAAAAATATTGAATGGAGCTTTACAACAATCAAAAGCCTGCCTTCACGCCTTTATACACATTGCTCAACAAATGCTTGGAGAAATTCAATCTTCTCATAATGCAACCAATGCAAGCTTGTAGTGAGCTTGTGCATACCAATGTTTTAGACAAACATCACTCTACCAACAACCTATGACAAATAAGGAAATGTTTTTTTTGTTTTGTTTGTAAATCGAAAGTTTCTATTGTCTTAAAAATATTACTCCGACTTGACTTGTTGGCTTGGAGGTATTGAAAAAACACAAAGACAAAAGTAGGATAAAAACTAGGGAATTTCATGCATGCAACCCAAAATAAACAAAATTGACCCAAGATACAAAAATAACTAGCCATCATCCTTGAACATCATTGTTCCCCGAATTTGGAGCATTCAGTCCTCCTCTTACTGGCGGAGACTGGCGAAATACCTCGTGTATGTGTGCTTCCATGTGTGCAAGACATCTTGGAAATAAAATATTTAAAAAATAACAAAAACATACTTTAATTTGAACATAAAGAAAAGTATATGCCAAAACAAATCGAACCATCACTATATCTACAAACTAATGCAACCTTAAGACAAGGTAATTTTTAAGGGTGGAATTTTACCAATTAGCTTTTTGTTTTTTGTTTTTTTCAAATATATATTTTCAAGTTTACTTATACTTATTTTATATATATAGAAATACTTAAATTAATAATATTAAAAATATTAATTTTAACAATAAGTAATGTATTTTCAATTAATTTATTACCTATGGTTTTTAAATCAAAAAAATTTCACATAAAACATATAAATTATATATATATATATATATATATCCTCTCCCATAAAAAACTAAACTTTGGTGGATGGCATTACCGATTATATATATATATTGAAATGATATTTTAGCGTCCACGAGATTAAAAATAGTCTATGGGACTATTAGTTCGTTGCTTTTCATCTTTTGTAATTCAATCCTTTTCATGTTCAAATTGATGATGAGCTGACCCAACTTTTCAACAATCCCTTTATTGAAAAGACAATGCCAAGAAACCGATGCTATCATATTCCCATAACTTTCTCTGATTTCTTTGAATGCATCACATTCCAAAATGAAATGCTTTTCAAATTCCACTGCCCCAGATGTGCAAAATGTACACACTCGTTCTTCCCAAGCTTCTTTAGGCCTTTTCCACCGTCCTGTTTCACACCGAAGTTGATGTGAGTTGGTTCTTAATTGAGCAATAAGAACATTTTCCCTCCACGAAATGTTAGCTCCAATGAACTCTTTTTGTTGTAGATCACACGTAGGGTTGAATTCTTCAATGTATCACTTCTTCTTTCTACCCAACTCTTTTCCCCATACCCGTTTACGAAACTTCTCCATAATAAAATACTTTAGCTCCTTGCTATTTGTAGGACAGGTATTGAGGTAGATATTCCATTTTTGCATCCATATGTAGTTTTGTTTCATCCATGTTTTCTTTCTTTCACTCATGCCTTCGTTGAAGATAACATTAGGCCATCTACCTACTCCCATTTGCTCAATTCTTTCTAGATATCTTATGAGTCACACCATAGCAATTGCGTCGATGGGAGTTGCCCCTGTTTCACTCAACATTATCTCATAAGATACCGATTTTTTATTTTTTATTTTGAACTTGCTCATGATCAAGCGTTTTTGGATTTTCTCAATTTGTTTCCATTTTGAGACGGGGGTGCTGCTAGCCCATAATTCACACCCATATAGCATCACTGGACAAACTAGGAGTCCAAAAAGCATTTTAGTCGTTATCCAATCCCATAACTCTACCTCTCTACATTTTTTTTGAAGAGTGCATAATGCTTTCCACCCTCATAAAATTCTCTTATTTCTACAGTCCTCCAAATTAAGTTTGTTGTTGAAATCAATCTCGAGGTACTTGTACTCATTTACTTCTTCAAGAATGTTGCCTTCAAAGAAGAACGTATGTTGGATCTGTTTCCTTTTATTAGAGAAAATCCTTATTTTGGTCTTGCTAGTATTGACTTGCATCCCCACTTCTCTAAAAAAATGCTCAATGGCATATAGGTGCATTTGCAATCCATGGGCCGATTTTGAAATCAATACAAAATCATTCGCATATAAAAAAATCTTTATCACAAACTCCCCCAACTGAACACCATCTCCACATTGCAGATTTATCCACTCTTCCAGTTTATCAATATATAAGACAAAAAGAGTAGGAGATAGAGGGCAACCTTGGTTGACTCCAATGTCACTTCTAAAGCTTTGTAAAATACTTGCTGAGGTTCTAATTTTGACTTTCACTTCTTCATAAAGTCTATGGACAATGAGTCTATAATGCAAAGGAATTTCAAGTTCTTCCATTCTATGCCACAACTTATCTCTAGGGATTGTGTCAAATTCCTTTTTGAAGTTAACAAAGTAGAAAAATGCTTCTTCTTTGTCCTCCCAAACCTTTTCAACAATGTGTCTCAACGTGATACCATGATCCACTGTAAAATGCTTCGGCCTAAAACCCGCTTGTCCTCTTGCCCTCTTTTCTTTTACTTCTGCCCACTTACTGATTCTATTTTCTACCATGCTACCAAAAAGCTTTGCAAACAGAGGATTGATCATAATGGTTCTATAATTGGAAGGATTATTAATGTCTCCACTTTTAAAAAGGGGTATTGCTAGGCTAGTTGTCCAGTCCCTTGGGAATCCTTGTTAAATGATGTTGTTAAATATTTCCATGATGTGTGGTGCAAGAGTGTTCATTCCCCATTTTAGATACTCTGCTTGAAGCTCAACCAAGTCCTTTGTTTTTCCTGTTTTCAGCTTCTTAATTCCAATCTCCACCCCCTGTAACGTGAAGAGTTGTGTAGTTGTGCTAATCCTGGAGAGAGGCTCCGCCTTTGATTCTTTCTCATAGAGTTGCTTTGCATATTCAAACCATTATTGCACTGTAATATTATTTTCGATTTGCTTATTCCTTGGTTGAAGTTCCTGCCAAAAAATCTTTGGGTTATTCTTGCTTAGATGTATTAACTCTTCTTGCCTTGTTTGCATGAACTCATCTTTTTTCCTTTTTAATATCTGCTTATATAACTTTACATTCATCTTCTCCTTGCGTGCCTTTTTCAAGGTTCTCCTTGCCATTTTGCATTCCTCATCAAACCAAGCATTTACAGGAAAACAATTTGATTCTGATTTCCTATTTTTTGCTCTTTTGCACTTCTCAAGTGCACTTTGGATTATATTTGCTAACTCATGACTGTTGAAACTTTTGAAACCCGTTTTCTCCTTCTGAATTAATCTCTATAACATTGTCTTAAAGATAGAACAATTTTCTTGTGTTAGAAGAATTTAGCCCCTTGATAGTGATTGTCGAGAGCATTGGGTTTTTCTCCCATTTTGTCTTTCTTCTAGCCATGATAACTTTATATAAATTGGGTTATGGTCTGATTTTAAGTCCCAAATATGCTCTCTAATCTTAAATTCATTTATCTTTTCTATCAAGCTTTGTGAACACATCACATAGTCAACGACACTTGCCCTATTGTATGTGTTGCAAGTGAAGTTCCCAGACCTTTTCCATCTATCTAGACCATTGCAAATAATTAAGTTGAAAGCCCCACATGGTGTAAGCAACTCCTCTCCAAAATGATTGCTAACTTTGTCATCTTTTGAACACCTCACCCATTGGGGATTCTTTTCTTCAATGAGCCAAATAGGATTGTGGTCCTCTTTACAACAAAGAATACTAGTCTAATGATTTGATGTTCTAGCATTGAAATCTCCCACTAAAAGAACTTTTCCTTGTTGAGAGTACACGACAATATCTTGCTTTAAAGTTGCAGAAGGATCCTCACTATCTGACCCCTTATTTTTGTAAGTTTTTTAGACTTGAGGGGCAAAATAACATGCTGCAATTCTTATGTGATTCTCATTCTCTGATATTTTGAACCATAAATATTGTTTATTTGCATCTTCTTTAATTAATTGAATGTGACGATCTTTTTTTTCTTTCACTAAAACTAGTATTCCCCCATACCTTTGCAATTTTCTGCTACCTTGTTTCAAACTGCTAACTTCAAATAACCGTCAAACACAAGAGTTTTGCAACGATCATGTTCATGAGTTTCCGTGAGACAAATTATGTCTCTACCTTCCGCAATAGGCCCTAACCCAAGTCCCCTCCTCCAAGGGTAACCTTGACAATTCCAACAAACAAAACTTAGGTAGACGTGGGTAGGATTTGACTGCTACGCAATTTGGCACATAAGACTCAAATATGAGTCTTCACCCCTTTTCATCCATGTTGATCTTGTTGTTTTCCTCCCTATCATCGAATTCTCTGTTTTTTCTTTACTGCCAGCTTGCTGACCTGTTTTTCCCGGAGGCCCAAACACTGCAATAACTGCTTTACCATTATACGACCATGCCCTTTTCCCTTCATTTCTTGCTTCTCTATTTTCTTCACTTCTTCCCTTCTCTCCTCTTGTTGTTTGCTGGTTAAATCTTCATCTAGGAAGAAGTGTGAGTCTTTCAAGAGTTGGTGTCTGTCTTGCATGCTTTCCATGGTGACTTTTATGGGTCGATGCCTCTCTTCACATATCTTCCCCACCCTCCTTGCTTGACAAATTTGCCATTTCTAATGTAGTTTCTCTTTCAGAAAGTCTCTTGTCAAATTGATAGTACTTTCATTCTTCCCATAATCTCTTATTCCCCTAATAATAAAATTTGTTTCCCTGTCCTTTCTTTCTTTGTGTTCACTTTCTTGTGCTCTATGAGCACTTACATCTTCTTCGTCCTTTGTCCTTATGTAACCATTAACATCTTCATCTCTAACTTTGATTTTTGTTGCACAATGTTTCCTATTGTTCTTTTTTGCCCTCTCTTTTGGAAGGAAGCTCTGTTTGCTGAGATACTTGTGTATCTACTTGAGTTGCTTTAGCAATTATCACATCCTTGTTTGCTACTATTGATTATTTCATGGTTTGCCACTCTATCTTCATGATTTGCCATTCTTGTTTTCCTGTCACTAGAGCCTCTTGTAACGTTGTTACTTGTTTTTTTAAAATTCTATTACCTTCCATTAAACACCAATTTGAAAATGTGATCTCTGAAATTTTGCAGTCCCTTTCCTGTTCTTTGGCTTCCAAAATCTCGAGTCTTGTCTTGGCCTTCATCAGTTCTTGGACGTAGAGATCCGATGACCAAGTAAGAGGTGTAGATGTGGCACTGTAAATGGTTGATTCTTCTTTATTTTTGCTGCTCTTGTTTATTGTGTAGATGTGGCACTGTAAATGGTTGATTCTTCTTTATTTTTGCTGCTCTTGTTTATTTTCTTTTTCTGGAACGGTTTTCTTCTTCTTTGTTCCTGATTATGGAACGGTTTTCTTCTTCTTTGTTCCTGATTAAGGCAAGCAAGCCTACGCCTTAAAATGCTCTGATATTACTTTACATTTACCCAAATCCACTTTCATGTTTTCTCTGTTCAAACAATTTTTACTCGACCCAACTAATTTATTTCCACAAAACCCTCATTCTTTCGAGCTTAAAAATCTACCCCTGATTTGTGTCTTAGTCTACCATTTTATATTTGAAAAACACCCCTGGTCGAGAACCTTCATAGCCACTCTATTCTGAACAAGTTTAACTTTCCCAAAGATACCTTCACCTATGGTTCTTCAGATCCCATATTTTCCTACCTTCTTCCAATCGAGCAAAAATATAACGTGCTCTTATCCTCTTATTCAAATTCAAGTATGAATTTTCCGTAAGTTGGTAGGTGAACTTGTCGACAATGAAAGTAAGGATCGCAAGGTGAACTCGTCCGCAATGAAAGTAGGGATCGCAAGGTGAACTCGTTTCATTGGGATCGCAAGGTGAAATCGTCCACAATGAAAGTAGGAATTGCAAGAGGGACGATGGCATTACCCAATGCCTCACCACCGACTTTCCTCGATAGTGACCTCGTCTACAATGAAAGTAAGGATCGCAAGGTGAACTCGTCCACAATGGAAGTAGGGATCGCAAGGTGAACTCGTTTCATTGGGATCGCAAGGTGAACTCGTCCACAATGAAAGTAGGAATTGCAAGAGGGACGATGGCATTACCCGATGCCTCACCACCGACTTTCCTCGACAGTGACCTCGTCGACAATGAAAGTAAGGATCGCAAGGTGAACTCGTCCACAATGGAAGTAGGGATCGCAAGGTGAATTCGTCGACAATGAAAGTAAGGATCGCAAGGTGAACTCGTCCACAATGGAAGTAGGGATCGCAAGGTGAATTCGTCGACAATGAAAGTAAGGATCGCAAGGTGAACTCGTCCACAATGGAAGTAGGGATCGCAAGGTGAATTCGTCGACAATGAAAGTAAGGATCGCAAGGTGAACTCGTTTCATTGGGATCGCAAGGTGAACTCGTCCACAATGAAAGTAGGAATTGCAAGACGGGACGATGGCATTACTCGATGCCTCACCGCTGACTTTCCTCGACAGTGACCATGGTTTGGGTTCCTTTTCCCTGCTATAATACTTCGTCTGCAATATGAATAGCTATGCACTTTCTCTCCTTGAAGCACACGCTCAATTGCTTCCGCCTTCCTTACTAGCGTTGCGCATTTCGCAGGAGATTGCTTCCGCCTTGCCTTTAGCTGTATTTTTCTCACCTCATTTTTATCACATGATTTACATTCTAGTTATTTTCATGTAATTGGAAGGAGAATGTTCTTCTGTTATCTAGTAAGCGTTGTTTCCCATAGCTGAATGGTCCTAATGTCTGTAATTTGAGCTAAAAGCTATGAATGTTGTGTATATGCAGGGCACACAGATGGGCAGCATATTTGGACATCCCCACCAGGCATATGAAGCTCCTCATGGGGATCAGAGCCCCCGAGCCATTCGAAGGGAGACTGTAAAAATATGTTGCCAAGCCAATACTGGCTTGCTGTTAGCTAGCAGAAATGGAACTCTTATCATGGAACCTGCAGATCAATCAAACCCAAGACAGGTTGGTGACAAGTCGCTTTCTCTATTTCTGAACAAGAACCAAATCGGTTTGGCCAGAGAGATTAGATTTTCCTCTCCGTGTATTGGTGTGTGACTAAATTTTGCTGTCTTCTCTTTCTTGGGGCTAGACCCCTGCTCAGTTTTCTCTTTTTTGTGAAAAAGAGTCGGATCAGTCAGAGAGATTAATTTTTCCTGCGTGTGTGTGAGAGAAGAACCACCCAAATCAGATTGATGGTAGAGATTGAATTTTGTTTTGATGTGAACAATACCCAGATCAGTTTGGCAACAGAGATTGAATTTTCTGACTTTTTGACCCAAATGAGGTAGATGGCAGAACTGTTTGTTTCTGTAAATGAATGAAACCTAAATAATAAGTGTTTGTTGTGTGAGTGTGAAAGTATTGATCGATTATATTTGTGGGATATGCAGGAATGGATCCTGGATCTCTGGTGGGGTGTGGAAGATGAGGCGGGTATTTCCACATTTGCTATTTTAAAAAACAAAGCTACAGGCAAAACATTGACCCATGGACTTGCTGTGCCGGAAAAGGTATCAGCTGTGTTTCACAAGGATTACTGTCATGCGTTTATGCAAAGCTTTTTCGCTGTAGATAATAACGAGTGATTCCAATAGGATTCTTGGGAAGGTTTTTCTAAGGATTTAGGATTTAGGTTTTGTTAAGGATTTACTTTTTTTTAGTATTGACTTATTTTACTCTAGATTTACCAAATACTAAGAAGAATCAAATCTTTTAAAATGTAAATTTTTTTGAATGTAAATTTTATGAAAAGGTATGTAATTAGAGATTTGATTGCTCTAGACACTTGGTAGATGGAGAGTTAAAATGGAACTATACATGTTTTGGGAAAAATATATGTTTTAACTAAAAGAAATTTTTTATTCTCACCTATTCTATGTATAAAGAGATATTTGATTTATGACTCACATTATCTATATTAAAATGTTAGTACATATATTTTGTTAGTACATGTTATCTCATATTCAGAAATCAAAAACATATATCTATAGAATATTCTCTATATATACATATGTAATATTTGATGTTAAATCTTTTACATAATTCTAAATTTTTAATTTAACTTATTTTATTTTTCTCTAAATAAAGTATGTCATTTAATATGGATATTGAAATGTTTTATTTATGTTTAGACATCATTGTTTAGACATCATTTTTTATGTTAGCCAAAAAATTACATATTTTTCCCATGCTAAAAATTGAATTAAATTTTCTATTTTCAATTACTTTATCTTATCTATTCATATAATATCGATTTAAGACTAAGGCCCAAATTAAAGATTTTATTTATGACTAATTGTTTTTTTGTTATCACTATTTTTTTCTGTTAAGTATTATTTTTAAATGTGACTTTACCTACCAACATCTCTCTCATACTATATGATAGAACACCTCTTGTAATATCAATAATATTTTTTTTACATATCATTTGTGAACTCTAATATTAAAAAGTAATTTCATTTTTTTTAACTTTCAATTACTTCATTTCTATATAAAATTGATGTAAAAGTAAAGTAAAAATTCAAGTATTTTATTTCTGGCTGAAATTGATTTTTTTTGTTATTTTTATTTCTTTTGTTGATGTAAGCATTATTTTATTATTTTTAAATGTAGTGTTATGTATAATATTATTTTTACACGTCATCTGTGAACTCTATATTAGGTAGCTAAAGAATCACATATCTTCCTTATATTAAAAAGTAAATTACATCTTCTTACTTTCAATTACTTCATTTCTAAATTGATGTAAAATTAAGGTAGAAATTGAAGTATTTTATTTATGCCCAACATTAATTTTTTTGTTATTTATATTATTTTATTTGTTTATGTAAGTATTATTTTATTAATTTTAAATGACAACATCTCCCTCAAATGAGTTGTAGAGTGTCTCTTATCACAAAAAGTAACACAATTATTTATTTAGTATAGAAAATATAATTTTGTAAATAATGCCTATTATATAATAATATCCATTATGTATTAAATGTATATTCATTTTCATGATTTAAATTGCATTTTGAATGAATAAATAGATTTAGTATCTTGTAAAAACTATAGAAGACTAAAATTATGCACATTGGCACTTTAAATATGTGGTTTCAACATTTTTTTACAAACAAAAATAAAAACATATAACATTTAAAATTATATTAATTATTATATTCTTTTTAATACTACATTTAAAAATATATACTTATTAGCAAATAAGATTATTATATTAATGCATATCATTTAACAAAATAAGTATAATATTATGCATTTCAATTAGATGTGTAATGTTAATAATGTATGTTTATAATTATTATAAATAGATGTATAATATTAATAAGGTCATTGCCTCTGTTACTTACAATTTGTAAGAGATGTATAGTATTAGTAAATGTTGTATAATCTTTAAGAATTTTGTTTTTCATTTAACATTATTAATATGAGTTTTTGTTATTGATGAATGCAGATGAAGCTCGATTAATTTCGGAGATGATCCAGGGTTTATGTAATTTGATAGCATATAGAAAATATATGTATTATGTTTTGTTTAGAATAATAATGTTGATAGGTGTGTTTATTTTGAAATAAGGTTTAATAGTGGGGATTTAACCTCCATAAATTGTTAATAGTAATTATATATTGAAGGTTGAACTTTCTTGAGGGTTTATGTAATTTCATAGCATATAGAAAATATATGTATTATGTTTTGTTTAGAATAATAATGTTGATAGGTGTGTTTATTTTGAAATTGGATTTGATGGTGGGGATTTAACCTCCATAAATTATTAATAGTAATTATATATTAAAGGTTGAACTTTCTAGTGCATTTGGTATTGACATTGACTTATAATATTGTAACAAAACCTATTTATTGATTAAGAATCTCCATGGTGTAAAGACTAATCTACATGGTTTAGAATCTTACAATATGTTTCTTTTAATGTAATGGGTTAGAATCTTGCAATATATTTCTTTTAATGTATATAAGTTTAACTCATATATTAATTTTTTTTAATAATAATAATAATATAATTTATTTTATATATTTTTTCAATTTTTATAATTATGAAATATATTATGAAACAAATGTTTTGATACTATCATAAATTAATGCGATTTTGATCAAATATAAAAATTATTAAAAATACAATATAATATTCTTAAATACACCTCAAATATAATTTATATAATATTTTTTTTTTATACAACAATTCCTATTATTTCTTTAGGAATAAGTTGCGATTAATATTTAAATTTATTGCATCTAAATGTATTTTTGATTTATTATTTTACACATATGCTATATGTATGATGAACATGTGATTATGTTTTAGATTTATCATTGTATACATGATGAAGTTATGTTAAACTAATCTAAATACGATAGTTGCTTTATAACAAAATATCATGCAAATTCACATAAAAAATAATTAAATGATTACATTTTTTAAGAGAGTTGATTTTGCAGTAGTCTATAATGCGACTTTTTGAAAGTTTTTTCGGCGGATTTTTTCGGTCAAAATCCGGCAGCAATTCATTGGAATCCCAAGTTTCATAGCTAGTTTCTGCACAATCAATGGCTCCCATGGGTTTTTTAGGGTGCTGAATCCAAATATGCAGTTAAAAAACCATTTTAACTGCTAAAAATCAAGATTTAACCTCATTTCTTCCGCCGGATTCCGTCACCGGAATCTCCAAAAAGTAGCATTATAGACAACTCCGTTGATTTTAGTGTGATTTTTTGGATTTTCTAGTTGGAAAAATTTGAGGTGAAATTTTGATTTGTATTATTTAAACTAGTTTTTTTACTATATTTTAGGGCATTTTGATTGTGCAAAGATTACCTATCAAACTTGTGATTTCAATAAATTGCTATCAGATTTTAGAAAAATTTACCCCAAAAAACTCACTATGAAAAAAACTTCCAAAAAATCACACAAAAAAATGGCTTTTTAAATCACTTCCTTCTTTTTGGGTTAAGTGTCAAAATCCATAAAACACCAACATTATAATTAGGTTGTTTTTCCAATAAACTCCACGTGGAGAGCTATTTGGAGAAAAGGCACATGGTGTTATGTGCAATCCACATAAGATGAAAGATGAGCCCACCGCTGCCCACAGAATTCGCGGGCAATGCGGTCAGGGTATAAAGCGGCGTCGCTCAGCTGGTGCGTTCAAACAGTCTAGGAGGGCATAGATAGAGTGGCAGTAGTTTATAACGCGATTCTTTGAAAGCCTTTCTGGCGGTTTTTTCCGGTCAAAATCTGGCGGCTATTCATTGGAATCCCAAGTTTAATAGTTAGTTTCTGCACAATCAATGGTTCCAGGGGTTTTTCAGGGCGCTGAATCCAAATATGCAGTTAAAAAACCATTTTAATTACTAAAAATCGAGATTTAAGCTCATTTCTTCCGCCGGATTCCGTCACCGAAATTTCCAAAAACTCGCATTATAGACAACTCCGATAGAGTGCCGGATGAAATATCCCGAAATAGGAGACGTCAAAGGCATTTCTGGGAAGCTCCAAGACGGCAGAAGTCGGCTTTACAATCGTCGGTTTAAGGTTAGACTATATCATTCTATTAATAATTATTGATGAACGCTTTCTTGTTTATCTAATTCACGGGCCTTTAAATCGAAGCCTCTGTTTGTCTACCCCGGGGGGAACTCCCTAATCTGCGGCTTCGACTAACCAGTAATATTTGTTGGAATTGATGAATGCAGTGGCGAAGAAGAGATCATTGAATGGAAAAAAATCAAGACCCCGACTGAGGTCCGTGATCTGTTACTTAAACCATGCGTAGATTGGATATTTTTCAATTAAATTTTGGCGTCTCAAATGTCTAGATAGGATATCTCTGTTAGCATCGCTAGACACTTAATTTGGATGTACATTGAAAATGCCTTGATTTATTTATAAAAATTGCAGATCCATCGGAAACCCAGGAACTTTTGGAAAAGCTTGTTGTGTTAAAGCTTAATGGCGGTTTGGGAATAACCATTGGCTTTACCGACCCCAAGTAAGTTTTTGTAGCCGTCATATATTCCATACTATCTTCAATACCCAAATTCATCAATATGGGTTCTTTGTTACGATCTTTCTCGCCTCTTATTCACTGTTACCAGTAATACATAAGGCAGGTCCACCAATATAGACGCATAATTTGTAATGTTTTCCACACATATAGGCCTCTAACTAATATAGTTAATAGCAGTATAAAATTTTAAACAGAACTGTTATATATAAAGTGAAAGTTCAATTAAGATTTCCATGGCACATAGTAGAGTAGGTCCAGAATTTACCTTGGAGGCTGTTTATCCCACCGGCTGTGGGTATTGCAGTCATTTGACTGAAGGGGAGGCTGAGCTTCCGCATTGTTGAATTTATCTTCTTTGATGTCTTTGTGCATTATGTCCGAAATCAGATATTTTGCACAGAACTTGAGGATTTCCTGTCAATACCATCTAAATATCAACTAGCTCAACCACTCTGGAGCCTATGCTTGATAGACTTTTTGCCAGAATCTAATCCAGGTTATAAAATTTATGCTCCATATTACCTGGCTTGCTTGAAGTTCCTCTGCACGACTGAATATACTTTCACATTTGAAATTTTTATCATTCACGTGCAAACCTGATTGGATTAGAAGTTATACCTCCTTCCTTAGTAGTCCCTCAGGTTCCATGAGTTTGTTGAACCATTGTCTTGTATCAAAAAGGATTAGGGACGGATATATGCTCTCTTATTGACAACGGTCAACAGAGCTATTGTCCATTTTTCTTGGCCTTCCAGGTTTTCCCATTTTACTATATTCTGACATTATGACACACCAGAATGGAAGATGAGTTCTGCCCACGTACAGGTGCATGTTGTATAGAGTGTTGATTATCTTTGCCCTCCCTCCATATTCATTGGGCTTCTTTCTGGAATCTGGGCTACGGCCTTCATTACAATCCCTTTTTCATCCTACCTTGGAGATCGATCCACATGAGTTGGAGGCAATGAACAATCTCTATTCATCTCCTATCTTCATTTATTGAAGAATGGTCACTGATTCACTACCTCCGATCCTATTCCAAATATTTAAGATCATGTACCAAGTTCTTTTCTAATGGTCTCAATATTCAAAACTTGATTGCCTATTGTAGTTGATCCTGTCCTGTTTGCCAGCCAATTGGCTACTTGATTGGCAGATCATCTGATGTGGTTGAAGTAGATTGCTTCAAGGTTTCCCACCCCTCCCTTATCTATTCTATCTTGTTCTGCAATTCTCATGAGGGATCTGTATTTTTCTTGTTTAAGTCAATGATCAGAATTTTTACACTGAGAGAAATGAGGAGCCCTATAGCAAGCTCGGGGGGTGTTCATTACTTTTGCATAACAACTAAAAAAGGGCCGATCTAATAAAGGTTGACTTTATACATACCTTAGTGCTGAGAGGTTTGCACATTTAGTATTTTAATTTTTTTCAGAGTTTAATAGATTTGGGATTAAGATGGATTTATGTTAGTTGAATCCCGTTTCATTTCAATTTAATTGTAAACTCAATTATATGTCTTAGTTTTACAACTTTAGAAATATTGAGTATATGTTTAAATACTCAATATTTAATGATTTGAATATTTATATTCCAGAATACCAATATATATATATATATTATTTTGAAGATTAATGAAATAACCAGGACTGCTGAGATACACTTTATGTAAATTTTCTGTTCTGAGCCTAAAACCCTATGAAAGATTATAGTCTATTTTGGTCGCTGCATGCACAAAACAAACATAATTATTAAAACATTCTAATAAAAATACCTCGTGAATATTTCTCTCTTCAATTTTAAAATCTTAATAAAAATACCTCGTGAATATTTCTCTCTTCAATTTTAAAATCTCAGAACAACAATCTCAACTTTTTGTGGTTTAAACTAAGTAGTTGGGTCTGTTGGCCATTCTCCAACTTAATGCTAAATAAAGTAGTCATGGTCGGTAGGATATCTAAATCAAAATATAAATTCAAAACGAATTCAATTATGATTAATCAATAAATTTATTATTTTAAATAAATTTAATTCAAATGAAGACAGGGTCTTTAACCTCCAAAGCCTCACACCACAAAACACACTCATCAAGCTCACGCAACATCAAGTTACAAGCACTGCCCTTCTCTATACCTCTATGTGACCATGATCCGGGGCCAAACTCTTCATCTTCCCCTTCCCGTATCTTTATAGTTTATATAACTCTTGAGTTTCTCTGTCTGATGCAAAGAGTTTAGCTGCTTCACTAGTTATTCCCACAATTCCAGCTTGGATCACTCTACAATTTTGCTTTCACCTTGTCTTTAGTTGTTTTTTATCAGGTAATCTATCACCTGCTTCCCATTCTTATTATCTTCACGCAAATGGCAGAATAATGTTGTTATGTTTGATGTGTGAAGTTGCATTGTTTTCATGGATTTCCATGGCTGAACAATTATAATGTCTGTGATTTGAGGTGGCCTTGGACGTCGTGTGTATGCAGGTATAACAGAATGCATAACCCATTTGAATTTTGGACACCACCAACCTGAGCCCCACCAGCAAATATGAGGCTCCTGATGGGGTTCAGTATCCACCACCCCTTCAAGGAGAATTGAAGATATACTGCGAAGCCAATCCTGATTTCACCTTGGCTGGCAGAAATGGCAGTGTTGTCATGGTATCGGCAAATGAATCATATCCAAGTCAGGTTGGTGACATATCACTCTCTCTCTGTGAACAAGACCCGAATTAGTTTGGTGAGAGAGATTATATTTTTCTGCGAGTATATGTGTGTGAAACAGACCCAAATCAGGTTTATTGCAGACATTAAATTTTTCTGTGTTTCGGTAGATAAACCGGGCACAAATACAGTATGTGAAAGGATTGATCCATTGTATGTTTTGGATCTGCAGCAATGGATCATGGATATTTCATGGAGTGTGAAAAGTTGAAAACCAAGAATGATGCAGGATTTCCTGCATTTGCCCTTGCAGACAAAGCTACTGGCCAGGCATTGAGGAGGCATGGACGTGCAGAGAGATAAGGTCATCCTTATTATAAGGGTTACTATCAGGAGTTTAGGCAAGGTTTTATAACATAGATATAGTAATTTCAGTGGGATTATTGGGAAGCGCTTATGCAGAGATTTATGAGACAGAGAATAGTTCTTTCAATGGGGTTACTACGAGGGGCTTATACAGGGCTTAAGGATATAGAGAACAGTGCTTTCAATGGGGCTAATAAAGGGATTGAAGGATATAAAAGAATATGTGTGTTTAGGTGATCAATTGGCTTTTTGTATATATGCTTTTGATGTGCAGGTGACCTTAGGTCCTTACCACCCTGATGATTTGAATGAGGCTGTGCTTCTCACCTAAAGTTCTGATGTGGGTAAGGGGTACCAGCGTATCAGACCTTTCAACAGCGCCCATCTTAATCTGGATGCTAGCACCAGAGATAATGAACATCATGTAGCCCTCAGTGAAGGAGCGGAGATTGTTGTGTGTAAGCAGAACAAAGAGAGTCGGAAGTGGAAGATGAACCCAATATGTAAGTTATATGGTTCATATTAATATGCCACAAAAATTATTAGTATATTATTTTATCTGATTTGGAAAATTGTTAGGAGTTAAAAAGAAATGTCGGGAAGGAGGCTTAGGATGGGTTGTGTCTACTTAGATGTTGTATATATGCATGTATGCCTCTTATGTTTGTTTATATATCGAAGGATTTCAATGAAAATTCATATGGGATTTCATTGCAAAGACTAAATTTTCTTTGGATTGAGCCAGGTCTGGGGTACTTATTATCCCAGCCCCAGGTCTTAACCAATGCTGCAAACAATAGCAGTCGGATAAAATCAGCAAGGGTTTGGAAAACCAAAAAATTGTAAAAATTGAGAAAATATCAGTAAACATTAACAAAATGTTAATTAAGATACTTCTAAAATATTATTAAAAATGGGCAAATACCTCCAAATATCAGTAAAAATTGACAATCCCAATTTGTTTGTTTTTTTAAATTAATTTTAATTGTTTTTTTATCGCGATAAAATCAGGATGTTTTTAACACTAGTCTTAACAGTAGTGATTCTACCAAAATCACCCTTGGGTGTGCACCCAGCGTCCTTTTGAAATTCACGCCTTATCAATGAGACAGACCACAACGAGAATGTAGCCCTAATAGGTTGCTAAACACTCGACTGGGTTAAAATGGATTTTAGTGAGTGATCTAGTTATCATGTGCATTCATCTAAGGATGACCTGGTTGGTGCTGGGACTCATCATTTATATTATTTTCAGAGTTTAAGAAGTTTATGCCTACTAACCAAAGATTTTAAGACTGAAACTATAGTTTTTAGCACGTACTGATTAAAATGGAGTTTATCTCTTTTATTATAGGATGTTGTGCTGCATAGAATTTGGGCTTCTTGGTAACTGGAGCCTTGACAGCTGTATAATGGCTTTTGAATTTGAGAGTGCTGATTTTCATATTTGTTTGTAAATCGTATAGCAGGTATTTCACATGGAGTCTATCCACCACGAGGAGAGCAGAGTTCATTTTTCCCACAAGCTAATATCAAGCCACAAGGACATACGGTTAGGATCCATTGTGAAGCCAATCCAGAGTTTTTCTTGGCTGCCTGCGGTGATGTTGCAGTGCTTGCGCTGGAAGATCCACGTAATCCCCATCAGGTATGACCATCAATTGAACTACTTTATTTGAAGTATACTGAATGGCATTTGTTGGTCTAATAATTGATGGTTGATCACTATCCTTGTGCCCTCATGTGATGAATCCTTTTGCTAGCCAGGGATCAAAGTAGATACATGGGGCCTCCAAGTCAAGGATGAAGCTGGCTTCCCAGCGTTTGCCTAGGGAGATGTTGCAGTGCTTGTATTGGAAAATTCACATAATACCCATCAGGTACGACCATTAATTGATATACTTTATTTGAAGCTTGCTCAAAGGCATTTGTTGGTCTAATTATTGAGGATTGATCACTATCCTTATTCCCTTATGTGATGGATCCTTTTGCCAGCGATGGATCAAAGTAGATTCATGTGGCCTTTGAGTCAAGGATGAAGCGGGCTTCCCAGTGTTTGCTTTGGTGTACAAGGCCACCATGCATGCTCTAAAACATGGGGATAAGGAATGGAACCAGGTAAAACTTTTTCTCCCTTTCCCTTTTAGTTTTCTTGTTCAGTATAGCCTCTCTGGATATGTAGGCAAGTCTCATGGTTCAGTATAGTCTCTCCTCGGATATGTATAAAAGTCTCGTTTTTCCCAATATCTTCGT
Source organism: Pinus taeda (assembly GCA_000404065.3). Taxonomy (NCBI): domain Eukaryota; kingdom Viridiplantae; phylum Streptophyta; class Pinopsida; order Pinales; family Pinaceae; genus Pinus; species Pinus taeda. Next base: position 20,598 of record APFE031458464.1, on the reverse strand, counting down.
TCACTGCAGTGCTATCAAGCATAACCTAGGGTTTTGGATTGCCAAGGTCTTAGGCGTTGGACTTGAAAGGGTTGTATTAAAGCCGCCCAATCTGTTTCTACGACAGTGGTTTATCAATCTTTAGTTTGAATCTGTTCTATGGACCTTAAGTGCAGATTTTGGAAATAGGTATCATTGCTGGAGGCCTATGAATAACATCCATTTGAATATGGATGTGAATGCTGCAGAATCCAGATAGCCATGCTGGAGGAATACTTGATTGCAATGAACTTATCCTCTGGGTGGAAGAAATGGAAGCTCCAGCCTGTTCATTGTAAGTTATCGAACAATGACAAGTTGTTGTGTAATCGAAGTCACTTTTAGTTGATAATGGCCAGCATAAATCCATTTTAACCCAGGATTTATTAAGCATCCAGATGAGTAAAAAATGTAGGTGCAAACTTCTTGGTGCCTAAGAGCCCTGGATTAAGATGAATCAATGCTATAATTTTTTTTCATTGTGATTTAGTAGCATTCCACATGTAATACACATTTTTTTCCATGAGCTGTTCTTCGTGCAACCCACAGAGTATTTGAAAACAAAATTTGAATGTATGAATTTTGATGCTGAACTAAAAAATGTGTGCTTGCTGGTATATGGGGTTTCTGTTATAGTGCATACCATCCAGCAAGGGATGCACAGAATTAGTAGTTTCAGTACAATGCACATTGTTAGTAATTTCCTCGTCTATATTACCAGAAAAACGATGTACAGTATTAGTAATGTCCTTGTCTGTATTACCTGCAGCTTGCAAGGGATTCATAATTTCAGTGGTGCCAGTCTTTAGGTATTGTTGTTGTTTAGCGTGTATGTTTGAATGATGGAATAATGTATTTTTTAACTATTTATGATGTTTGTGTTGCCTTCCCAATTGCAAGCTTACAGTGTTAGCAATGTCCTTATCTGTATTAGCAGAAAGGGATGCACAGTATTAACAAAAATTGTATATCCTTTGAGGATCTTGGTTTTTGATCTGAACATCACTGATAAGAGGTTCTGTTATCGATGGATGCAGAGGAAGGTTGATTGACTCTTGGCAGAGTTAAAAGGGAGATAAATGAAACAAGCAGCAGCATTTTGTTCTACAGCCTATGCAGCTTTTTTATATATAGTAAATACATGTGTTGTGTTTTGTCTAAGATAGAGTTATAGATGAAGCATAAGTTAATGGTGCAGGAGGATTCTGTTCACATATTGTGTATGTAGTGAGCATGGAGGTTGTTAAAATTGCAATATACTTCTTGGATATGGGTTAAATATAATTTCTATTAACTATTTGAACTCTTTTAGTTTAAAGGCTTTATGTGGGGTGATTAAATTCTCCATTTTCAATACAATGTGTGTTTAATATTTTAGATTTATTATTGTACACATGATGATGATATTTTAGATTTGTCATCACATGGTGAGGGTTATGTTCTTTCCATAGAAATATTGTTCTACCTTAATAAATAAAAGTTTAATTGTATCGCTTAGGATTGGTTCTATGACCAACTGACATGCAAATGAGATCAATGAATTCACAAATGTCTGTATTTATCCTATTTGGTTTATTCTTTTATATATAGATTCAAATTGTTTCCTCGTATACTATATAATCGTTTCAAGGTTTGGATTTTGTTGGATTTCCTAAAGCACCTCTTAATCACTTCGTGTCCAGCCCGTCTTAAAAATAATAGTTCACACCTGTTTGAACTCTCTACTAGATTTTGCCTTAGAAGAATATGAAGTCTGTAATTTGAATATGCCTGATTTTGATTTATGAGCTATAATTTTGTTTATGATTTGGTATTGGAGGTGAGAAACCTACAGGAATCTAACCTGATTTTGATTTATGCTTTGTAATCTTGCTTATGATTTGGTTTTGGAGATGAAAAGCCTACAAGAATCTAACACATCTTATTTTTTTACTTGGATTTTATGATGATCATGGGTGCGTTCTCTTAATTATTTTCTCAAAAAGATTTAACCATAGTACTTTTAATAGGAAGTTTGTTTCATCTTTCTATGAAGAAAATGTTGGCTAATGTTTTTTTACTATCTTTATTTTTGAAAATAAACCAAATGAGAGTGGAGTTTTGTTGGTTTGTTGGGGCCTGACTCAAGTTCGGAGTTAATTAGCCAAACAAATCCCTGTACTACTAGTCCTTTCAGCAATAGCCCGTGGAGTGTGAATTGAGGTCTCACCCGAAGCAATATGGGGGGATGTTGGAATCAAGTTTTCGCACCCTTGAAATGTTTGAGGGATCGATTTAGTCCAACTGTGAATAGCTTCGCACAGGTCACTTTGCGCACTGTTCTGACTTGCGATACCTTCGCAATTTGTATAATCGCTTTCGCGCAGCCCTAACCAGGGGTTGAGCTGCTTTTGTGCTGCTAAGGCAACAATCTGCACTATTTTCCCATGTTACAACGGGGAACTTACTTATCTTCTTATAATTGTTAGTTACTTTGCGTAAGCAGATACTTTATCTTATATTCATTTAATCAAAACAAGCATATAAGTTTGTGCATCATATAAACAGAAGAAATGCAAATTATACTCGATACATTCAATGCACAAAACAGGAAAAAAATACGCAAAAATTATTAGAAACTTCTTCTTTATTACTTCTCTAATCAATTACAATCTCGACTCACTCTACGCACTCAGCTGCAGGGGTTCGCGCACTCAGTTGCGGACTACTAGGCGTCTGCACACGCTGCAGAGCCTTTTCCTACTCTATGACTCAAAAGACTCGACTCTACACTTATATCTTCTACTATGCTTCTATTCCTTCATCATCCATTCTATGGCTACTTTACAACTTAGGGTCTCGCTCTATTTATACAATCCCATGGTCCGTGGACTATGGGTATGTCTCTAAAGCCGATGTTACATTAAAAAAATGAGAGCAGACAACCCTATGACCCATTTACAATCTTTGTGCTCTGCACCCACAAAGTGCGAAGTCTATACATCGGATTTAGTCAAAATTTTGGCTTTAAGCCCCAAAACTTGCCTTGAGGGATCTCGTGCCCAACAGGCCCCCAACGCAAACATTGTGACTCCCCCTCAAGTCACTATGTCGGTACGGAGATCTTCGCGCGGAGACTTCCCAACTCTGCTCGGACTGCTGCGAGGTCGGCAGCGCACTGAGCGGCTGCTTGCTATACTTCATGTGGCTAGTCAGATGGTTGGGCCACTTATGTAAGGCTTCAACTGACTACCGTTTACTTTTCTTGGGAGGAGTTCACCATTTAATTTCACCAATTGCACTGCACCACCATCTGTGATTTCCTTAATAACATACGATCCTATCCAATGCATTTGGAGCTTCCCCTGGAATTTATCAAATTTGCTATCGTATAACAGCACCAAATCATTTACCTTAAAAGTGTGCAACTTGATATGTCCATCGTGCCAGGCCTTTTCACGTTGCTTTTGTACCTGTTGATGGAATCTTGCCAAAAACTGTTCTTTTTTTGAATTCCTCCAGTTGTGCGAGCCTCTCCTGTAATACCTGTGAGCATTGCTATGCGTAGACTAGGCATGATATACTCCATTGGCATTACAACTTCCACTCCATAGACCAGCCTAAAAGGCGTCTGTCCCGTCAGTTTCTTGCATGTTGTTTTATAAGTCTATAATACTGCGGGTACGCGCAGGTCCCAATCACTTCGCTGTGCATTGCATACTTTTGTCAATGCAGTCTCCAATACTTTATTAAACGCTTCTACGGTCTCGTTAGCCTGTGGGTGATACAGTGTACTTTTCTGATGATACACCTGAAACTTTTCCGTCAACGCGTTGATTGTTTCATTCAGGAAATGTGCACTGCGATCGCTCATCAAGATCTTTGTACAACTGAATCATGTTAGTACGTGTTCAAACAGAAACTTCGCGACCATCGCGATTGTGCAATCTTTTACTTGCTGCACTTCTGTCCAATGCGTCAAATATTTTGTCGTAGTAATAATATATCTTGCGCCTATCTTTTCTTGAGGTTTGATAGGTCCTATAAAGTTGATCACCCACTTTTCAAAGGGTTGCAACATTATATGTGGATTCAAAGGCATCTCGTCCCTCCGCGATGGCTTATCTGTTCTTTGACATACATCACAGGCCTTGCAATGTGCTTTCGAATCCCGATGAAGGGTCGGCCACCACAACCCTACGCGAAGAACCTACCCAGTTACTCTTCCTGCATAATGACCTCCCGCGGGGCCCCCATGAGCGTCCACGAAGATGCTATTTCGTTCAAATTTAGGGACATACTGTCGAAGTATCTCATCATTCCCCATCTTATATAGATGCCCCGCAATGAGAAAGAAATCTGCCGCGTGCACTAGTAGTTCCTTTTTCTGCTGGACAGAGTACCCTTCTGACGCAGTCCCAGTTGTTAGAAAGTGAATTGTCTTTAAAATGTCCATCTGCTACGCGCACAGCAAAAAGCTGCACGTCAGGTAGTCCTCTAGATTGGTAGGTTCCCCCTGTCTCTATGCGCGACAGGTGATCAGGGCTCGCGTTCAATCGTCCAAGCTTCACAACAACTTCAAAATCATATTCTTGGAACAATAAAAGCCACATGCATATGCGCCCCCCCAAGACAAGCTTATTGACCAAGTATTTCAGCGCGGAATGATCTGTATACATCTTGAAGTGTCCCCTTAGCAAATAGTGTTGATATTTTTGGAGCGCATACACCATAGCCAGTTCCTCGCGTTCAATGGTGGAATAGTTTTTTTCCGCTTTAGATAAATGGTGACTTGCGAACGCGATAGGGTGATCCAAGCCCTCTCTGCCAACCTGTGTGAGAATTGCCCCCAGCGCTATACATGACGCGTCAACATGAACATTGAATTCTTTCTTTCAGTTCGAGAAGACAAGAATCGGTGCAATCACCATCTTCTCCTTCAAGATATTCAGGCTTCTCTTACAGTTGTCGTCCTCGCAGAATGTGACATCCTTCTTCAACAGTTTTTCCATTGATGCGATGATTTGGGCGTAACTTTTAATAAACTTTCTGTAGTACCTCATATGTCCCAAGGTAGCACGCAACTGTTTCACACTGCGCGATGCTTTCAAATTCAGAAGTGCGATTTGGTATTTTTAGCATGTATCTTGCATCAAGCGCAAGTTCGATACATGGCACCTAACCAACCCAAATACAGTGTAGTCATCAAAATAGACCTCTACGAATTTATGAATATATTCTTTGAACGCTGCAACAACTACGCGCGAAAAAATAGCTGGCACGTTCTTCAATCCAAACGGCATGACAATGTATTGAAAGCAACCCCACTCTATCGCAAAGGCTGTCTTGCTCTTATCCTCCGGCGCGATTTTGATCTGGTGGTACCCTGAGAATCTATCAGTGAAAGAATATGTTTCTTGACTGCCTACATTGTCCAACACCTCATCTGTGAATGGAGTTGGGGATAGATCATGTACGCACGCGTCGTTCAACTTTATGAGATCCACGCATATTCGTATTTTGTCCTTCTGCTTCTTCTCTTGTACTACCATCGGACTTACCCAGTCAGATTCCTCCACAAGCTCAATAATGCCTATCGCGAGCATCTTGTCTAATTTTACGTGGACCTTCTCCTTGTATTTCGGGTTTAAGCGATACGGTCTCTACTTAACTGGCTTCGCATCGGGTTTTAACGTGATCCTCATTGCCCTTAAGTCCCTGATTATTCCCTTTAAGTCTGTGAACTTGGTCGGGAATAAGTCATGATACTTGCGGAGTAGTTCAGCAACCTTATCCACTGTCGTGTCGTCCCAGTAGTACCCAATCTTTGCGAATTTAGGTTCTGTCTCTGTACCAATATTTACCTGCTTAATTTTTACTGGTGTGGGTATGTCAGGGTTCTCAATTTGTGGTCCTTGAACCTCGCGCTGGCCTTTCGTCTCAGGAATATCAATGTTCCTCGAATCTTCATCCTCTTCCCCAGTAATTACATTATAACACTTCAACACACAACTTAATTGAGCAGCCCAGTCACGCTGAATCATCTCTACTAAATCCTGCGGCATCTTAAAGATGGTTACTTTTACTTCTTGTAGCGCTTTATCAATACTATCCCATCCATTCTCAAAGTTGAAAGTCATCATGAACCCTTCGCGTAAGACATCCCATTCACTTGTCTCGTGGCAGAGCTCTGTTTCTATATACCAGTGCATTGGTATAACATCCAGGGTGTGGCAAAACAGGTGCACCCACTCAGGTTGTGGCTTCTCCCCATAGGCTTGCGTACACTTGGCCAGATGCACATGCAGATCATCCTGCCCATTGTATTTATCTGTCAATTGTACTCTAGGATTCCCAAACCGTGCGTATCATCTTCCTACATGCACGCTAGTCTTCAAAGCTTCCTTTGTGCGCACCCCACCACCACGCGGATGTAGCACGCAATACGCAATTCAAGGCTTGGAAACGTTGTTTTTCCAGCACCTCCCTTTCAAATCTGTCCAAGAAGACATCTACCTCACCCAATCCATCATAAGTAGGCATATTTCTCACGTCTGTCGATATGCAACGCAGTGATGTTGTCATCATATTACAATTAAGCGTGGTTACCTCGTGTAACCGGTTCTGCCATTACTCTATCTCCTCATCGGAATTTGAAGTACAGGAGCTTTTACGCTTCCATGAAATTCGTTCATCCGCGGTGGAATTTACCCAGTCTTACTCGCACAGTTATTTTGTAGATACAGTCCAAATCGTCGTCACTTTCATAGTCGTGCACTGGCTTTGTATAGCGCGATCCTTTAGCAGGGTCCAAGGCTATAACTACGTGCAGAGACTTCTTCTCAAAAATCATCTTGCGCTTCTTTAGATTAATTACCCTGTTCGTGTCAGTGGCACAATCAATTCCTAAGAGCGCGGGGTAGGGATTGTTGTCATCAAGAATCTCTATCACCTCAAAGTCCGTTGGCGCGCTCGCTCTCTCAATATCCACTGTGATTCCCTGCAATCGCCCCAGGGTTATTATCTTTTGTTCGTTCACCATTCGCAGCTGAATAGGAGACCATTGCAGTGTATGCCTACCTATGCGCTCCCGTTCTGCTTCGGCAGAACATTCGCGTCTGATCCTAAATCCAAAATTACTTGGTCCGTCTCGTATTCTTCAATCTATGCGGTTAACCTCATTTCTCTCCCAGTTCTAGTCTTATGCTTTCCAATCTTTTGGACTACACGCGGTTCTCCTGGCGATATCTCAGCGCATCTATTAATGAGTTCATGTAATCCCTTTACAGCCTTACTGTCGCGCAATAGCTTCATACATGTTTCCAAGAACATCGCGAGCATAGATGGGTCCATCTCCGGCTCCAATGTATCTTTACTTCCTGAAGTGGAGGCATTAGCGAAGCTCTTCTTACCATAAAGGTTTCTTGAACGCGCTCCAAATCAAGCTCCGCTTCTTTCACTGGAGCTTTGCGAACCCAAGTACTATCTTCTCGTTGTTTGTCTTTATCATCTCTCGTCGTAATTCCACTTCGAAGCACAATGTTTATATTAGGGTTTTCCTCGTGCGGCTTAGACCTCATCATCTGCTGGTTCTGAGTCGGGGGAGGTGGTAGTGCTCTCTTGTCGCGTATTCTAACTATCAGCGTAGGACAATCTTCCATCTCATGATCAAACAAGGTACAATACAGACACGATGGACGCGTTGGGTTTGTACAATCGTGGGCATAATGTCCCGGTCCTCTGCAATTGTAGCATATTAACTGTCCATGACCTCTTCCAGGTTCTCCACTTCAGCCTTGTCCGTGCCTCTGAAATACAGTGCACGCCATCCCTGCACTCTGATCCAGGGGCCGTGTTTCGGCCTGAACCTTTTAGGTGGGAGTTCTATCCATCATTAACTCATAGCTTCTACAAGTGCGCTCATCGTGTCCCACCGGCCTACAAAAATTACAGAACAACTATTGCGAATTTTGTGTATACTTCTATAGCAAATGGCAGTGGTCCGTAGCATGCTTTCCACCTATTTGACAAATCGCGCACCACAAAGCAGGTGTCGCGCTCGGTCTTACTTGTGCTTTCAGCCTTAATGGCATTGATCTTCCTTCTGCGAAGTAATTTGTGAACACCGAGCAGTGGTCCTTGTCATGACCCTGACCCTTGCATTTTATGCACCACACCTCTTCGCGCACTTCAGGTCGAGTTGTCCTGTCCCGTTTCAGGCTCTACATCTCAAGGCATAAGTTTTTCAACTGCACGTGGATTTGCTGAACTCCCAAGTTAGGAACCTGCATTGGCGTCTCATGCAGCCTCATCACAATCTCTAAGGCCTCTGCCTGAGTTGTTAACCTCTGCTGCAACAACGCGTTCCTCAAATGCGACATTAGCGATGCTACAAACCATTCGCGATTCTGTCCATCTGTCAAAGTCATATTAGCTTCATGAATCGTACACTTCAGTCTCTAATCCAGCGCCCAAGGAGTCTCGCCTGGTAGCATTGTGATCTTCTTGAACCCAATGATTCACTGCGCCTCTGACTTCGGCGTGCTAAATTCCTTATTTAACACAGTTTGGATATCCGCGATTCCCGCACTCTGATTATCACTTGAGTGTTTAATGTACCAGGTCAGCGCGTGATCCTGCAGAGCACTAACCAGCGTCGCTTTTTTGATGTTATCATCTGTAACTCCCTGCGCTTCTCGTACGACCTTTACAACAAACCAAAACTGGTCCAGATCTTCATTCCCCAATCCCTTGAACATAGGCAACTTTATCATGCTTGTCATAATGAAACGCGGTGGTGGCAGAGGTGGTATGGGCGAAGATGGAGGTGATGGTGGTGAAGCTGGTGGCGGTGTGGGTGGGGGTGGTATGCACGGAATTTTCTGCTTTATCAAATGGATCACATTTCGCGGAGAGACCTTCACGAGCTTTTCTTCATCCCCTCGTGGAGGTGAAATCAAGGGGCTATTCTCTGGTCCCTTACTTCCTTTGTTTCTGTAAGTTTTTCCACTTCGCGTAGCCCCGAACATCAATGTCATTGCATAATGCGCTTTTAATCCAAGTGTTTAGAGACTTTACGTACTTACCTCGTGATCATTTGAGAAGCGTCGCTCTGCCTCATTATAGCTGACTGAATTATCTACCATGAACTCAATAATGAATCCTCCTATAATTCGATCGATCCAGTGATCAACAACACGTGTAATCTTATTCTTCGATGCTTCCAATTTGTGCACCAACTTTGGGGTCCATACAATAGGACTATCGAACTTCCACCTTCCTTAGCTATCTGCTAGCTTTGCGATCCACTTGTACAACTCAGTAGGGAAAGACGCGAAGAAGATTTTGTGGATCTCTGTATACATTTAACAGTCTAACCACTCTTTTTTTGATAGTCGTAGATTCATGTTCTCTTGCATCGCGAACTCGTGAATTCTCCTGTCCAATCAACTCTCAGTTTCTTTCTTAGTTGGATTCCAATTATACGACATCAGAGATCTCTATGCAGATTTCAGTCCCGGCAACAGAACTATTTGTTGGCTTGCTGGCGTCTGACCCAGGTTCAGAGTTAATTAGCCAAACAAATCCTTGTATCACTGGCCCTTTCCGCAATAGCCCGCGGAGCGCGGACTGAAGTCTCACCTAAAGCAGTGTGAGGGGATGCCGAAACCAAGTTTTTGCACCCTCGAGATGTCTGAGGGGTCGATTTAGTTCAACTGTGAATAGCTTCACGCAGGTCACTTTGTAGACTGTCTTGACCTGTGATACTTTCGCGATCTGTATAATCGCTTTCGTGCAGCCCTAACCAGGGGCTGAGCTGCTTTCGCGCTGCCAAGGCAGCGATCTGCGCTATTTCCCCAAGTTACACCGCGAAACTTACTTATCTTCTTATAACTGTTAGTTACTTCGCGTAAACAAATACTTTATCTTATATTCACTTAATCAACACAAGCATATAAGTTTGTGCATCATATAAACAATAGAAATGCAAATTATACCCGATACATCCAATGCACAAAATAGAAGAAAGATACACAGAAATGATTAGAAACTTCTTCTTTATTACTTCTCCAATCAATTACAGACTCTACTCACTCTATGCACTCAGCTGCAGGGGTCCGCGCATTCAGTTGCGGACCACTAGGCGTCTGCACACTTAGTTGCACAGCGTTCTCCTACTCTACGACCCAAAAGACTCAACTCTACATTTAGATCTTTTGCTATGCTTCTATTCCTTCATCATCCATTCTATGACTATTTTACAACTTCGAGCCTTACTCAATTTATACAGTGTCATGGTCCGCGGACCATGGGTAGGTCTCTAAAGCCAACACTACATTACAAAAATGAGAGTGGACAACCCTATGACTCATTTACAATTTTCACGCTCAGCACCCACGAAGTGCGGAGTCTCTATGTTGGATTTAGTCAAAATTTGAGCTTTAAACCCCAAAACTTACCTTAGGGGATCCCACACCCAACAAGTTTTTGGATAATTGCCCTTGATAGTGTGATGGTATTGGAAGAGGATGTCACTAATGTTCTTTGTATAAAATAAACTAGATGAAAGTGGACTTAACAATATTGTCCTTTATAGTAATGGAATTTTTGACTTACGATATTCAAATTCTCCACACAAGCGTATTGTTCAACAAATAAAATGCATTTCTTATTGTCACTTAATGGTGAAATTTTTGGCTTTCTTTTCAAAGTCTACCCTACATACAAACATATATATATATACTTGAAGAAATTAGGGTCGTTATCCTTTTTTAGTGCTTGTGAAGAAATTAGATGAATGCTTGAAAAGCTCAGAAGAATGCTAGTAACAACAGATTCTGATCATGGATGAAAGTTCAATTTAAAACCCCATTATGGCAGGATATTCTTGAACGACTAGTGTGAAGTAAAATTCATCTTTCGCTAAAGATGACATTTATCAAGAAACTTCTTCCTAGGGAGATCACTCTTTTTAATATCGTCTTGAACAAAGTTTTAAATTTATTATTAGATGCCAGTGAGGGGAGGCTACATAGATGCAGCAATTGTGAAGATCGATATGGAGATGCTGGGCCAATGTTGGGCATGTCCGAGGAGAGGTTGTCAAAGAGCATGTAGTTGGTTGCAGAAAGTATTGTTTGATTTCCCCTTTCAATTGGACACCAATATCTCTATCGCCATTTGAAATTGTACAGTGCAAGGACCTATTCGTTACACTACAGAGACGTGTTGGAGCAAGCACCTAGATGAGTGGTGACTGTTTCCTGTCAGGCCTGTGTGTTGATGTGTGGCAATGTGAATATTATTTCAAGTGACATACTTTATTATGGGCCGTCGCAGACATTTATATCATGTACAATGTGCGCTTGAGTTATATTTAGACAAATTCAGTGTTGGACTTTTCCCATGCAGTGTTGGACTTGAATAGACCTTTATTTCTATCGTTTTAACCATATCAGCTTTGGATTTTTTATATGTATTAAATAATTCTAGAAAAGTAAATAGCAACGGAATGTTTTTATTTATATTTTATCAATGTTTTGGGTAGAGGTCTCAAAAGAATGAGCTGATAAGTTTTGGTAATGAGAGTCGGTGAAAAATGAGAATGTTTGGACAATATTTTTAAACAGTGGGAAAGTTTAGAATAGTTTAGTTGTCACATGAATGAGCTGATAAGTTTTGTAATGAAAATTGGTGAAGAATGAGAATGTTGGGATGATATTTTTAAATAGTGGGAAAGGTTAGCATAATTTAGGTGTCAAAACATTATTGGAACAATTATAACTCTACTATTTGAGAAGATTGACTCATCACTATGATTTAAAGAAAATTATGTCATTTGAATAATTTTATTATTGCTAGATGTCTCTAGACTTTGAAGCATTACCTTGTAAAGACCAACTCTTGATGAAATAAATGCAATTTTAAATTATTGTTTAAGATCAAAGTATTTTAAAGATATACTAACAAAATCAATATTATAAAATATTTATTTGATAAAAAATAACATTGTCTCTTCTATGTTTGGGTTCTTTTCTACACATGTTTTTCTCTCTATTTTCCCCCCAAAATTTGAAAGAGATTTGTTGGAATTGCAAGTTTGAGTTGTTTAGTTTGCATAAGCCAAGTGGCTAAGGAGTTTTTCAAGGTTCCAAACTCACTTATGCATTCAAAATATATTTTAAACAACTAAAAAACAATCTCTTAAAAAATTATATAATTGATGAAAAACCTAAAACCTAAAAAAATTAAACCACACCAAAAATAATGAAAATTAAATTTAATGGTACAAGTTAATTAATAACAAAATATTAGCATCATGCATGTAGAGGTTTATTGAACATAGTAACATAAAGTATTGGAAAATGTTGCACTTATAATTGAAAGTAAGGCTATATTTAATGTTATATTTGTCATTGCATTTTTTACTTTTAATGATGCATCTAAAGATAATTATGAAATATCTCACCAACATGAAAACATTGGAATTCTATTTAATAATATTTTGGATTGTGTGTGATAATGATACATGGTTAGACATTTAGTAGAGGTGAGATTAATCATTGTAAATAATATTTTATTAAACTTTGAATACAACTAACTCCCTAATAGTTGGTGCCTTGGTTAGAATGCATTCATTGAGATCCATCATTGTAGGTTTACTAATTCCACTCTTTCAATTTTAGGTCAAAACAATCATACCTATGAACATATAAGTTTTATTATTATAATTTTTCCATACACACATCACAATGTGAGATGGGAAGTCCACCTAGAGGCTCACGCAAGTGAACAACTTGCACATGCCATGGGAAAATTAAGTAGTAGGTGTTATATACCTTCTCACTTTCCTAAGTTCCTATCTTTGTGAACATACATGTTTTGTTATAATAATGTTTTCAAGACACCTATTACAACATGAGACTAGTAAATCTACCTAGAGGCTCACATATTTTGTTATAATAATATTTTGAAACACCTATTACAACATGAGATTAGCCTTTGACTTATATATATTTGACCCAATGATTATTGTTGACTATTTTTCTTGAAATATTATTTGGTTTTGAAGTCTTCATTAAGAAGGTTTTTCCATACAATCTTTGTTTAATATCACAAATTTTAACACATCCTTTATACAACCATAACGCTATGTAAAAATCTTAACACAAATCCATTACAATTATTGTATTTTATACTTACATTACATTATAATTATAGTATTTTATTTTTTCCCAAGTTACAAAGCCCACAAAATCAAACAACAAAAAAACTTGAAACCATCACACCAACATACTTGTTATGAACTCAATGAAAATTAAACCTCAATGAAAAAAAATCATTTTTCCCTATCAACCAAAATAGATTCAATTAAAAATCATTGTTATATTTTATATGATTAATTATAATAATTATTCTACATATAATTTTTTTTTCCCAAAACCTACCTATCATGCCTTTATATATATAGGTGGTAAATGATATGGCTAACTTTGAAAAAGATTGAATACCTCTACAATATGTACTTAAAAAAATTGCAATTATGTTGTTGTATTTATTCAAACTAGTTTATATCCAAACTAATTTAAGAAATGGCTCTAAGTATTAGTATTTGAATGGAATGGAATAAATGCTTTTAAAAAAATAATTGTTTAGGATTTTTTTTAGTTGTAGTTGGAAAAACCTTTCTCCACCTAATATTTTTCAATGTTACTAAAAGATAAATTTATTAAAAATAAATAATTAAAATTTTTAATATAATTTTAGGATTATTGGTTTTAGAAAATATATATCATATATTCATTTCAAGTTTTGGATGCTTCTTATTGTAACCCTTTAAAAAATGCATTAAATTTTTATTGGCTACTTTTGTTTGCCTATCTATTTTTGGATGAAATGTTGCACACCTCTTAAAATTTGTGTCCATCTTATCTCACAATGTAGTCTAGAATGCACAAAGAAATATTGTGTCCTTTTCTAAAACAATGCTCCTCTCTATCCCAAAGTGCACCCATACCTATCCAAAGAACAAGTTCAATGTTTTTTTCCCATTGATTCTCTTTGTACAAGGCATTTGAACACACATCTTCCTGAACATGTCAACTACCATTAGCAAGTAGTCATGCCCCTTCTTGGTTGTTGGTAAACCTCCCACAAATTCCATGGAAATGCTTTCCCAAGGATAAGTGGGTGGAGGCAAGGGATGATATAGACCTTGTTCCCTATTACTAGGCTTGCTAGTACATGAAAGCATGCATCCTCTTATGAACCTAGCTACATTTTCTTGCATCTTGGGCCAATACACATACCTCTACAACTTGACCATTGTCTTACCTACACAAAAGTGCCCTACAACCTTGGAGGTGTGAGCCTTTCCAATTAGCTATAATTGCTCATCTTTCGGAGCATAAAACTTATCCAACATGTAGAGTAGCCATCCTGGAGATGGTAGTCCTTTGTTCTATCACCGTCGTGCACATGATTTTGGCTATGGAACTACTAAAACAAATATTTGAAGCCCTCATCCTCTGAATATGCCTCTTTGTATGCTTCATGAGTGAATGGCTCCATGTGCATCAAAGTTCCAAAAGTTGTGATCTTTGATGTGGGTGGCCTTGAAAGCTTGTGTTTCCCTTCTTATACTTGATGGGGATTGGTTGCAACAATCTTGTTGGATGTTTACATTCCACCTTTACTTGTTGGAACTCCAAGCACTTAGCAATATACTCAGGTACATCCTTTTTCATGCCTAGTTAATAATATGACTTCTTCATGGTTGTTGTAATTTTTTGATAACCGAGATGACTAGAATATGGTATTTTATGGAATTCTTCTAGGATGAGCTTCTTCAATCACTAATATAATGTTTTTACCACCTTCCATGAAGGAGAATTTCTCACTCAATGCCCCGTTAGGCTCTTACTGCATGCATATTTTTACCTATTGGTAATGCTTATCTTGTTGCTATGCCTCTTTAATATTTTCTTGCATGTTTATTTCTCGAGAACTTACAACTACTACATGGGCTACTTATAGCCTTATGTTGAGTGCATCGACTACCTTGTTGTCCTTGCCCTTGATGTATTTGATTTCAAAATCAAACTCACTAATCAGGGAAAACCATCTCGCTGGTTTGGCATTTAGCTTAGGCTAATCAAATAGATACTTCAACCCTCGATCTAAAATTAATACATTTTTTCTTCTGAGGAGATAATAACTCGACATCTTCAATACGTGGACTATTGTTTCCAACTCTAGAACATGAGTCACATAGATCTTCTCATGCTTATTCAGCTTTATAGACTTGTAGCACACAACCTATCCTTCATGTTTGAGGACTCCACTTAGCCCTTCCCTGTAGGCATCCATGCACACAAAAAAATATTTATCTGAAACTATTACCCTTAGTATTGGTGCATGTGTGAGAAAATATTTCAATTGTTGAAAGTTGGCTTAATATTTCGGTGCCCATTGGAATTTTACTCCTTTCTTCAATAGTGGTTTGATTGGATGACCAATATTGGAGAATTTCTGAATGAACCTTTGATAGTGTTTGGCCAAATCCATAAATTTTCTAACTTTTGTAGCATTCTGGGTGTGGGCCATTCCATGATGGTATTAATCTTTTTTGGGTCTACAATTACTCCTTCCTTGGAAACAATATCGCTCAAATACTAAACCTGTGACTGGAAGAATTCACATTTGTTGAGTTTTGCATAGAGCTTATGCTCTCTCAAGTCTTGCAGTATTGTTGCTAAATTTTTCTCATATTCCTCCTTGATATTGGAATAGACCAATATGTCATCAACAAAAACCAATACAAATTTGTCTAGATATGCACTGAGAAAACTATTCATTAAACACATTAACATTGTTGGGGTGTTTGTAAGCCCAAATAGCACAACTGCAAATTCATAGTGCTCATACCTAATTATGAACATCATTTTATGAATGTCTTCATCCTTGATGTGCATCTGATGGTACCCAGGCCTTAGGTCAATCTTTAAAAATACAACAACTCCCCTCAACTGGTCAAACAAATCAGCAATCCTTGGCCAAGGATATTTGTTTTTAATTGTAGCTTTGTTCAATTGACTATAATCTATACACAACCTGATAGTGTTGTCCTTCTTATTTACAAAAAACACAAGTGCTCCCTAGGGTGATACATTGGGTCTAATATACCCTCTATCCAACATTTCCTTTAACTTTAATTTTAGCTCCACTATTTCCAATGTACTCATTCGATATGGGGCTCTTTCCCGCTAGCATTGCTCAATGTCATAGTTTGTTCATTTGTGTGTGAGACAATATAGTTGATGATGTCCACACAAGGAAAGGAAGGGTACTTGCATGCAACCTTGTATAACCTTGATCGTTGGATGCTAAGATAAAAATGTCAGTCCTATAAGTCTTCCTTGAAGTCCTCTACTAAAGTGTCTTTTATTTTCTTCCATGTCAG
This sequence comes from Pinus taeda, assembly GCA_000404065.3. Lineage (NCBI taxonomy): Eukaryota > Viridiplantae > Streptophyta > Pinopsida > Pinales > Pinaceae > Pinus > Pinus taeda. The sequence goes on along the minus strand of APFE031458464.1, from coordinate 4,139 downwards.
TGTTGTATCCTTCTCAATGAACCATTGAGTATATGCATATACTGGTAAGTCCACTGGTATCTTCTCAATTGCTTCCTAAGTACTGCTCTTGGCGGTTTCCTTTGATGCAACTCTCTTGGATACCATGTTAATAGTAACTGCTAGAGAGATGCTTAACAATTGTTGTACCTATGGGATAGAGATGATACTTATGGCAGGCAAATGTCACCTAAAAGACCAAAGAAGCTTCAAGACAAGATAAAGTAGAACGCCAAGCTCATGATGGGAAGGATTGTGCCGTTTTGGTTGACAAAGTTCACTGGATGACTGTGGGAACTGCGCACTACACGGTCCTAGCAGTCAACTGGGAAGCTTGATGATTGGAACTATGCAATGCGTAGTTCAATCTGGGCCAAGGCCGGGAGAGACTACACATAGCGTAGTCTCAGTGGCCAAGTTGGGAGCTTGGCTCGTGGAACTGTGCAGTGGGCAATTGGATCCAGCCTAGACCAAGCTCTATGCAATTCCATAAGCCAAGGCATAGGCCTTGAGCTCCCAAATTGCATAGTGCAAGCAGTGAAGTGTGAGATCTGGGCAAGGGGACCCAGATCTGCCAAGGGGAGTGTGAAAAAAAAATCATATTTGAAAGATGGTGTGATACTAAGTGCAGATATTACTAAGTGTTTATGCATGTGTGTGACACAAGTGCAGTGGTTGATTAAACTGAAGGAAAATGAAGCATGTGAAGAGATTTGTCGCAACAACGATCATTGGTGCAAAAACGGGAAAGCTCATGTGACACTCAAGAAAGACAATCTAAAACAAGTTAAAATGTGTTATGCAACCAGATCACAAAATAGAATATGGGATATATCAACGACTTCAAAATTAGCCTCTTCGAGGGGGCAACCTCCTTTACATTACACAAATGAATTTTTTTTTCGATTATTCAAATGACAAAACCTCCTTTCTATATATAGGAGTGTAAAGGGTCACAATATAATCAGAGATGACATAACAATAATAATGTAAGGGCACAACAATAACAATAAGAGGTTACAATGACAATACTAATGGGGGAATACACTAGTATTATAGGGACCTAACATGCCCCTCTCCAAAAAAGTGTTGTCCTCAACGCTTGAGTAGTTCTGGATGCTTCAGTACAAAATTCTTATCCTCCCATATGGAATCTTTAGCAAGTAAGTTCTTCCACTTGATGAGATACTCTTAAATTGATTAATTTCGTAGCTGTCGAGTTCTTTTTTTTGTGACTGCTTCAGGTTCCAATATGACTTTTCCTTCCTTGTCAAGTTCTAGAAATATTGTTTGAACCGAGAGCTTGTCACTTATAACCTTCTTTAAGCATGAAACATGGAAAACTGGGTGCACTCAAGAAGATGCAGGAAGATCCAATTTGTATGCAGTATTACCAATCTTTTGCAACACCTTGTACGGAACATAATACTTTGGTGATAAATTATTATCCTTCTTAGCTTGCTTGACGAACATTTGTTTGTATGTTTGTAGTCGTAGAAATACCCAGTCACCTACATCAAAACTTCTTCGTTGCGATGTTGATCTGCCTGTTGTTTCATTCTATTCTGTGTCAAAGTGAGGTTATCCCTTAAGAGTTGGAGAACTTGTTGTTGATGCTTGATGTGATCTTCCATTGCTTGAACATTAGAATTTTCTCTTAAATATGATGTGATGGACGGTGGATGATATCCATAAAGTGCCATAAATGGGGTCATTTTTGCTACAATATGGAGGGAAGTTTTATACCACCATTTAGCTAAAGGCAACCACTTGATCCATTGTGTTTGTTTATCACATACAAATAAATGAAGATATCCTTCCAAACATTTTTTCACTATCTCAATTTTCCGATCAGATTGAGGATGATAAGATGAGCTGTGAGCTAACTGAGTACCCAGACAAGAAAATAATTTTGTCCAAAAATTTCCAGTGAAAATGGGATCTCTGTTCCTTACAATAATATTTGGGTTTCCATGTAGCTTTTGAATTGCTTCCATAAATGTAGTAGCAACTGTATTGGCTTTAAATGGATGATATAATGCACAAAAGTGTGCATACATGGTAAGTCTATCAATTACCACCATGATGACACTCTTTCCTTCGGACTTGGGTAAACCTGTGATAAAATCCATTGAAACCTCCTCCCAACATTGACTTGGAATGTATAAAGGTTGTAGTAGACTCGGGGTCTTAATTGTCTCAACTTTATTTTGTTGGAAAACCAAACATTCCACCACAAACTTTTGAATATCATATTTAAGGCCATCCCATAAAAATTCCTTCTTAACCCTGTGGTAATTTTTTAAAAATCTTGAGTGCCCTCCTAAGGGAGAGGTATGCAATTCCAAAAGAATCTTTTGTTTGAGTTGGGAATTACTACAGAGGTATAAGCGATCTTTGTACCATAAAGAATCATTTTCCCAGCTAAATGTATCAGATGTAATGGGATCTTGCTGCAAATTTTGAATGAGTGCCCACACTTCTTCATCATTCTTCCATTCATCCCTTGCTTTATTTATCCAAGCTGGTTGGATAATGGAAATGGCACAAATCAATGCTCCCACATCCTCATCCTTTCTTGAGAGTGCATCTGCAACAATATTTTGCTTCCCTTTTTGTAGATGATTTCAAAGTCATAACCCAACATCTTTGTGACCCATTTTTTCTGCTATTATGAAGATAATATTTGTTCTAAAAAGTATTTAAGGCTATCATGATCTGTTTTTACCTTGAAGTGTCTTCTTATTAGGTAAAGTCGTCATTTCTTAAGTGCATGTAGTATTGCCAACATTTCCTTCTCATAAATAGCTTTGTGTAAATAATTTCCTTTGATTGGACGACTTTCAAAAGAAATGGGTCTTCCTTCTTGCATTAAAAAAACACCAATTCCATTTCCTG
>APFE031458459.1:0-15501 GCA_000404065.3 Pinus taeda | reverse complement strand
GATTGCACTCCTACTAAGGTTTTAAAAAATATCACTTCAGAAGAAGCATGGAGCTCAATTAAACCAGATGTAAGTCACTTTCCTATTTTTGGAAGTGATGCATGGGCCTGTATTCTAGATGAGAAACATAAAGACCTAGAACCTAAGAGTGCAAAATGTATTTTTGTTGGATAGTCTGAAGATGTCAAAGGATATAGACTTCTTCCACCTAAATCCAAAAATGTTAGCATTAGAAGAGATGTAAAGTTTGTTGAAAATATATCGGCCTACAAGCCTAGTTTGGTGGATGTGCCACCTCTCTCTATCCCTTCTATTTTTAAAAATGTTTCTTTTTCAGATGGTGACAGCGAGGATGACAATCCTCCCCCACCTTCTTAGTATCCTCCTTCAGTTTGCCAATCATATTATTTACAGGCATAGTAGTGACAGGATCCATGTAGGTTGAACCATCTTCATTTAAAACTACTGATTATTCCCAATGTGGAAGAAGATTTGGTTCTTTAATTGTTTCTGCTTTCAGCCATGAATCTAGAGTACCCTCAAATCCTCCTATAATCCTTCTGGTTGCATTTACCGGGCCAATGTCATTTGAGAGATATGTTCTGTAACAAACAAGCATGGAATGTAAGACAGACATGACTTCGGCTTCTGTACAATTATCAATATTCCACGAATATGTGGAATTGGCAGACCAATCTTTATGATATTCTGACTTCATTAAATCTCGCCTGTCTGGAGCAGGATTCCAAGTAGTATCCCATCGGGATCTAAATGAAGTGGCATGAACTTGTGTTTCAGTATTTTCTTCTGGAATAGAAATACCAAATTGTTCCTTATCTTGGGTAGAGAAATTATCAATACAGGCTTCAAGCTCCTACACTTCTGGTACTGAATCAATTTTGTGAAGACTTGTATGATCTTTATTTTCTTCTGATTCATCTTGTGGAATTTCTCCAAATAAGAAACTTGGTCTGTATTTTTGTGAACGTTCTTCAGTTTCCTTTTGCTTTGATGAAGTAGGAACTGGCTGAAAATGCTAGGATTAGCAAACAAAGAATATGGATGTGATGATGTTGGTGGAGGAAAATTTATAGAACTGGGGGCCTTGATAAGACTTTCAACAGAAGAGGTAAGAGAATATGGAAGCGTACTCTTAGGTCCAGAGAAAAGAGTAGCTGTCTTATAGGCATCTGAGTTTGGTTTTTTCTTTAAGGAATCAATTCCTTTGGTTACTTCTGAGACTTGTTTCTTAACCAACTCAAGACTGCTAGAAACTTTGATAATTTCTTTTCCATGAGCTTCAGATGCTTCATGGATCTTTCTTTCTGTGGATAGGGAGAGTTTATCTAAACTCTGTGCAATTGTCTGGTCATTCTCTGTTAGAGTCTTAACACTTTCATTTAGACAAACAGTGTTGTAGTCTTGCTTCTGCAAAACTCTTCCCATCATGAGCTTCAATTCAAAACATGCAGTATCAATAGAGTCAAATCTGGTTTTTAGATATTTTTCAAGGCTTGATAATGCCAGATTTGTCCAGTTCGTAGCAGCAATCGAATCCTTTGCTGCTATGGATGGATCATCAGGATGGGAGGGAAGAACTCTGTATAATTTCCCATCTTGGTTTCTGATAATAAAATTTTTCCAAGGAGGAAAATCTGTATCAGTTTCATGAATTGAACCATCAAGAAGTTCCCACTTATGCTTGTTGGGAATTCCTGATCTTATCATGTTTACCTGGAATTGTAAACAGATTTTTCTTATCAATTCCTCTCCTTGCTGCCTAACTGCTATCAAAGATCTTGGGATGTTTGGTTTGGTCATCATATTATGAATCTTTGAATCAAACACAGGAGCTCTAAGAGGAGGAGGAATCACAACAGAATTTTCAAGCATCTTTTCTTCTACAAACTTCTGAGAATCCTTTATTTTCTTCTGTTTGGCCTGATTCCTAAATTGCTTCATTAAGGATTCTTCTATGATGTTTACAGAGGGATAATACCATTAATAGAATGATATCCACTGGTTATTTTCCTGCATCCATTCTTTCCATTTTTCAACATTCTGCTTGTTAAAAGCAGGTCTGTCATCCTTTTCAAGAAGTCTGACTTCTTGTAGATATAAGTGTTCCTTTTCATGAGTAAACATATCCCAATTAAACATCTTCTTCTTCCAAGCATCTTCTGGATCATAAGGACCAATTCCTTTGAAAATCTTTAAAAATGCTATGATCTCAGAATCAAAAGGAATTTCAACATGCTTTGGTATTTTATCAATGGGATTTTTCCTATAGGAAGGAATGGGCAAGTCTTTTACATATCCAAGGCCTCTAGTAGAAGAACTGGAAACAGTTTGTACAAGAAGTTCTTCTTGCGGGTTAAAAAATGTAACACGCTTATAGCTTTCTTCAGAAGAATCAGATAATGGAGTAAATTTTATCATATTGATTCTTTTTGAAGAGTCACCATGAGGTGTTGGAGGCTCAGATGAGAATTGACAAAAGGTTTTTGAGCAGTGGGGGTGATCACATACAGAACTGAAAGGCGGAGATGGATTTTGTGGTAAAAGCATTCTTTTGATTGAATTCTATTTCAAATTGTGGGGAAATAGCAGACTGTTCAGGATGTAGTTGACTGATTGTAGTTGGTATTGTAGAAACAGAGGTAGAGAGTCCTTCTTTCTGGAATGTATTGATTCTGGGGAATCTGGTAGTAACTTTTCCATCTGTCTCTGTTATAATTGACTGTGCGGCTGCAATCGGTTTCTTAGTGGGTTTTCCCCAATTGGTTACCCAGTCATCTGGTGGACATAAATCATTCTTGGAAACATGGACAGGTGCTACTGGGTTGCAGGAGGAGTCATACTGGATTAAGGTAACTCGACCTTCATCTTTATCCGGGGAATGTAAAACAGCAGGAATGGTTGTGTTATAGAACCTAACACAAGTAATATAGAAAATGGATAAATTTTTGGATTTTCTTTTGAAGTTTTCGTACCCAGCAGTCTGAATACCTAGAGTTAGGCATTGTAGGACGTTTGGGTCATCAAGAGCTACAGAAAAATCTGGAAAGACATCATATTGTACTGGGCCTTCAGCAAGACTTGTTTCAATACCTCCTATCATAGCTTGTGTGAAAGTAGTCCATCGATTATCAAACAAGGCTGAGAAGACATAGGCTTTTTGACCTTTTCTATGCAATGCATTCAGCCCAATCCTCACCATCCCCAGATGGACGTACTGGTAACCAGCTTTTCGGGCAGATTTGAGACTTTTATCATCAAGGAGAGATATAGTCATCATAGAATTTAAAGTTAAGTCAGCTTTGATGGATTTTTCTTTGATCTTGATTTGGCTGAGGGCTCTGAGATTAAAAGAAGATAAATTTCTATATACATCCTGTGGTGAAACTGGGGGAAGTTTCCAATTAACAGAAGGGTTCGTTTCTTCCTTTTCTACTATAGCAGAATTACCCGAAGTAGATTCAGATCTACATAAACTTTCTAAAGCAGATTTTTGTTTCTCTTCATCTTTCATCGTTCTGAAGTGTTTAGAACCAAAAACAGATGCAGAAGATTCAGTTGATGAAGTTCTAGGAGTATCCATTAAAGATATTTTAAGAGAAATACCCGGAAAAATCTTGCAGATGAAATCAGTATGTTTTGCGGCTTTCTGATGCAGGAGAAATTGCGGCTTCCTCTACTCGAATTCTACACCAGACGTCTTCAACACCCTTCAAACGCCAACTGCGGCAACTATGGGCTACAAACGCTATACTTGGCCTCAACAAATTCGCGATCCACTCAAACAATATCTCACAGACAACATCCACTCAAACAAATACATGGCTCTGATACCATTAAAGAACCAAATCTTCTTCCACATTGGGAACAATCAGTAGTTTTAAATGAAGATGGTTCAACCTACATGGATCCTGTCATTACTATGTCTGTAAATAATATGATTGGCAAACTGATTTATAGCATTAAAGTGAATTTCATTGGTTTTCCCCAGATTACTAATGATATTACTACCGTAACATTACTGGCCATGAAGTTGCATAATATGCAACACTTTGATGAATACTTCAATGAATATCTTCATAGATTACATACATTGTCACATGAGCTGATATTAGAACCCAAATGGAAAGAAATTTTTGTTGCTTCTCTTCCTCAATGGGTCTCTACGGCAATTGTAAATAAACTGCCAGGTAAGATTGGAGATTATAAATTTGGAATAATTAGGCAAGCAGTCAAAGCAATCATAGTTGAGCTTTGTTCCCAAATGAAGATTGCTAGGGCAGCAACCAATCCCAAAAAGCCACATGGATACTAGCAACTATGCAAACAATGGCATCTTGGAAAACCAGACAATTCTGGAGGGCAAAGAAGAAAGAAAAAACATTTCAAACAAAAGAATTCTCAGTTTTCCAAAGATAAATTGAAGAAAAGACACAGCAAAATAAAGCCTTACAAACATACAAGAATGGTCTCTAAAGAAAAAGAGATCATCTGTTATAATTGCAACAAGAAAGGCCACACAGCTCCAAACTGCCCAGAAAAAAAGACTGAAAAATCAAAGAAGAAAATAACATACAGAAACAAAAAAGGAAAAATTAATTTCTTTGATTTACCTAGTAGCTGTGATGAATTAGTATCTTCTGACTCTAATACAGAAGAAGATGTAAATTATGTTTATTCTATTGACTCCTCAGATGAAGAATGGTGCAGAGATCCTCACTGCATAGAATGTAAAGATTGTGAATGCAGTGATCCAGACATCTGCAATTGTAACACAGTCAGAATGATGAAGTCAGAAGAAGATGAAGTGAGCAGAAATTTGTTCATGCAGATGATGGCTGCAACAGATCCTCAAATTAAAGAAATGTACAAATCATTACTGACAGATCATTTCAACAAGCCATCATCCAGTTCAAGAAAGTCTCCTAATAAGGGATATGTACCACCTACCTCCTTATTCTCAGTTGAAGCATTGACTCGGCAATTCCGAAATGAAGATTTTGGAGAAGATTTGCCTCAGACTTTGCCTGCAGTTCACCAGGCAATTAAAGAACTGAGAAAGACAATAAAAGAAAATAGGAGACTGTGCATTGAGAATCACCAAGATTTGAATATAAGATTGATGAAAGTCCAAGGAGCATCATCTTTACAAAATCCTGATGTTTCAGGAAAAATAGAAAATTGGACTTTCCATATGAATCCAGCCATGACACACAGCAAGCAACATGACAATTCAGAAGGAGAAGAAGAAGAAGAAGAAAAGGACAGAACAGATTTTGGATGCAATATAATAAACAAAGATGTTATGTATTGCATAAGAATGAAAGTTAAGGTTGGGAACCAGTATGAATACTGGAAAGTTCTCATGGATACTGGTTCCAGACTCAACATTGTGAGTGATACTGTAGTAAGCATGAACCATCGAAGGCCAACTGCTTGTCCAAAGATTACTACAACCAGTGGTGAAATCACCAGCAGGCATGAAGCAGAGATAGATGTGTTTCTAGATGACAAAGTTGGTGTTCATCTAGTTTGTCCAGTGGTCACAGGAATGGACTGTGTAATGTATCTCGGCACACCATTTTTCCAGAATTTTGAAAAGCATGGAGCCTAGCTTGATGTAAGTAGTCAGAGGTATGGCTATTTTGTTAGCTTGGGAGATAAAGAAATATTTTTTCCATTTATTAATTCTAATTCGCCAAACAGATTGAAAAGGATTGACAGAATGCAGAATCTGTTGGCCAAAATGGAAACAAAGAAAGAAATATTAAAAACAAAAGAAAATTTGGATAGTGGGAAATTTGCTACTCAAATAGCAGATCTCACTGCTAAATTTAAAGAATGCTGTTCAGATGATCCAAATGCCTTTTGGCATATCAAGAAGCAGGAAGTGGATCTTCCTCTCAAAAGAGACTTTAGTGGAAAATTGAGAAGATCCAAAGCAGTAGCAATGAATGAAGAACAAATGAAATTGTGCAGAACCAAAATAAGGGATCTGCTAAAGAAAGGATTGATCCAAAAAAGCAAAAATCCAATTGCATGCTTTGCTTTTTATGTAAATAAACATGCTGAGATCGCCAGGGGTAAACCAAGGCTCGTTGTGAATTATAAACCCCTGAATGATATTTTAGATTATGATGCCTATCCACTGCCTAAACCTTCTATGATACTTGCACAGATATCCAGGTCAAAAATATTCTCCAAGTTTGATTTGAAATCTGGATTTTGGCAAGTAGGTATAAGAGAAGAAGATAAATGGAAGACTGATTTCTCAGTTCCAGACGGACATTATGAATGGAACATCATGCCATTCGGTCTAATCAATGCTCCTTCTGCATTCCAGAGAATTATGGATGAAACTTTTGAAGGAATGGAAGGATTCCTGAAAAAGTACATTGATGATTTACTGATTCATTCTGATAATATTTCTGACCACATCAAACATTTGAAAATCTTTCTATGCAGGGTCAAAGAAATGGGAATAGTATTATCAAAGTCCAAGATGAAATTATTCAGGCCCATGATTGATTTCTTAGGATACAACATACAGTATGGTTCATATACTGTGATCCAAAGAAGTCTGAATTTTGTTGATAATTTTCCAGATGAGATCAAAGACAAGACTCAGTTGCAGCGGTTTCTAGGGAGTCTCAACTCACTGGACAAAAATAAACACACACATCAACGTAGTTGTTTTTGCACAATTTCCCCAGAAAAAAACCAATGTGGAAAAATCAGTGCAATAGCTGACAGTTTTAGTTATTATGCAATATTTCCAAATACAATCTTTGGATGCCTTACTAACTATCCGATACAGAGAATTCAAATGGCAAAGAAATTAGTAAGAAATACCTCACACTATCACTAGCGATTCAACACTTATTCAGCGACTAAATGGCTAGCCCCAAGCTGCCTTTGTGTAGTCACTAGGTTTCTTTGCATCACAGCTAATAGGGACTGCGTCACACCTTTTGGCTGATCTATCTACTCACTGGATGCTCTATGTCTCACACCCTGGTTCCTGACACTGGATCTGATTTGTTCCTTAGAAAATTTATGAATCCCCTCAAGGCCTCTACGTTGCCTCAACGTGGCTTTACGCTGCCAATGTGGTTCTACGCGGCTCTTTTGGATCTCTCTCTGCCTCCTCGAAAATGTATCCCCAGATCAGGAAACTCTCTAATCAGAAATCTATCCCTGCCCCACTGCAAGAAATCTCCTCAATGACTTCTCCTGCAACTGCAGCACTGCTCTCTTGAGAAATCAATCTCTTGATCTCACTCTATATATCTTTCCAAATGCCCATCAAGCCTCTTATACTCTTCTCGTTGATCAATCAACGACCCAGATTAGATTCTAATCAATGACTCAGATCATCTTGACTTGATCCTCGTATTTCTTTAGAAGATTCACATCCAGTTTAATTAATACACTTTAATTATTTTAATTTCCTAAGTTTAGACTTAGGCATCCATTAAAAATAATTAATAATTTTAATTAAACCTCCTCCAGCTGGAATTCCTCAAAACAATTTCTGGGTATTGTGGAATGCATGTGTCCTAGTCTCCCTACAAAATCTTGAGGCTAAAGCACATCCGATGCTACCAAAAATCAACACTCCCTCTTAGCGAGGAATGTGCTCTAGTGCTGCAAACAACTTAAGCATCACTCTCACTTTGCAACACCTCCTGCTACATTGTTGATGTTTGGCTCTACTACCTACCAAATATTGGGCAATTCTGATATGAGTTGCATCTGTGACGCTGCTGACCCTACAGAACTGTTGTTAACTACCGGATTTGCACTACAACCCTCTCTCCATATGTTGTTGTTGCAACTGCAGCGTCTACAACAAAAACACATCCAAAATATTGAACTAACTGTGTTGATTATGATGCATCTGTCATCTGAGTTTTGACTGTTGCTAGACTTTGCGTTGTCACTGAAGCCTCTACGTCACTACTAACTCTGCCCTATGCCGACTACATTGCTGCCAACTCTGCTCTGCACTGCTCAGTATCTCACCCCTACTAGTTACTGCATCTCTCTCTGGCACCTGACTACACCACTTGACATTGGTCCATCCTGCTATTACTGACTATGGGTTCCCATCGCAATGTCTTGATCCAAGAGGTGGACTCCTCAAGGGTCCTACCCATCTTGTAACTCTTTGAGGCTACAACTCTAGATCACCCCACCTCCGACCTGGAGGCATCACGGCAATCATGGCAAACTCTTCCTCCAGCCTAGAAGAAAACCTGTCAATATCAGCGGATGCAGCTTACTGATCCCGCTTCTCCTCCTTGTCCCTCTTTCTAAGAGGACACTGAGTGTTGTTGTGGCCCATCTTACCACACCTGAAGCACTTGATATTTGAAATGTCCTTTTTCCTCCTACACTGCTCTTGTTGCCCCTTTGAGGCAAGGGCCACATCCTCCTCTTCCTTCACGGCCTTCATCCCACTACAGCTACTGCCATTGATTCCTGCTGTAGATCAGCCCATACACATTCCCAATCTGGTAGGTGTTCTCTGCCCAGGATGCTCTGGACAAACACTCACTAATCTTCGGAAACACTATTCAGCACTAAACGAACAAACTCTGCAGGTTGGGGCCCTGACCCTCTTGAAGCTAGCTGATCCCGGACTTCCTGAAGCCTAGCAAGGAAGGGGTCTATACTCTCTCTTTTTTGCATCCTTGTGCATCTCAACTTCTCTCAAGATACATCTTTCATTGCTCGAAAGATCCTTCATACATCGTAGCTAGTGCTTCCCACATCTATCAAACAGTTTATCTCGAACCCCATTGAGAATCAACTTCTTAGCTTTCGCCATCTCCTTATTGTATTTATTAAGCGGATCCACATCTACAGGTACAGCTACCACGCTATCAATACAAGTCTTGAGATTATGCTCATCTAGAAGGCAAGAAATTCTAGCCTTCCAAATCACATAGTTGGAGGCTTCGTCTAACCGATCTTGACCTCTCAACCCAACTAATGCCATCTCTTTGAAAATGTTGAACTCCTCTTCTCCTCTGCGCAACTGTTGCTCGGTTATACTCACTCCCTTCTAGAGTGAGAAATCTTGCACACAACTACTCTTTCTCAGCTAAGAAAATATGAACTTCACTAGAAGTCCCCTAAGGAAAGAATTCCCTCAATGTGTGCTCTTCCTTCCTCCTGACGTGATTTGCACTAGCAAAACGATGCGAAATCTACGTCCCAGCTGAAGATTTGCTTTGCAAGGAAATTGTTGCTACTCCCTTTGCCTATGGTACTCTTCGATCTGGAAAACTTTATTCTCTGTCAACTTACTCAAAGAAATTGACTTCTCCTCAAAACTTCGACCTCTTGGCCCAAGCACTGCGTTGCCTCAGGGGTTTCGAATTGTTGCCTCTGTAGTAATTTCGAACTCCCTCTTCCTTTTTGCAACTGAGCTCTTATACTCACAATTTGTGCTCTGATACCATGTGAAAAATCAGTGACCCAATTCCCTACTACAGAAACAAATCAAATTTCTCCTACTTGTTAATTTTCTAATCAAGTTATTTACAATGTTACATAGTCAACATCAAAATAAAACCTACTGCAGCCTTCACAACATAAAATAATACAGAGAACTAAATACGACACTAGAGAGAAATAAACACACACATCAAAGCAATTGTTTTTAGACAATGCCCCCAGAAAATCATAATGTGGGAAAACTAGTGCAGCAGTTGAGGGTTTTAATTATTATGCAGTAGTTTCTGAATACAAGCTTTGGATGCCTTACTCGCTGTCTGATATAGAGAATCTCACTAGCAAAGAAATTAGTGAGAAATACCTCACACTATCACTGGTGATTCGACACTGATCCAGCCACTGAATGGCTATAGCCCCAAGCTGCCTCTACGCAACCTCTCCGCAGTCACTGCATTATTCTGCGTCATTCAAAACCAGCTGATAGTGACCGTGTCACTCCCTCTGGTTGATCTATCCGTTGGTTGGATACTCTATCTTCAGGCCCTCAAGTCTCACACCCTAGTTCATGACACTGGATCTAATTTGTTCCTCAACAAATTTACAAATCCCCTCAAGGCCTCTATGTTGTCTCAGCATGGCTTTATGCTGCCCAATCTGTCATGCTGCCCAATCTGTCATGCCAGCAGGTTTCTTTTTAACCTTGTTTAAAGCTTTATACAACCCTTGTTGCACCAACAAATCCCTAACTTTCAATTTCCACAATGCGAAATTGTTCTTGTCAATGAACTTCTCCACCTCAAACTTAGCATTCGTCATTTTTGCCATTTCTTTCTACAGGGTCAAACAAATATTTCTAGGTTTCTACGTTTCTAGGTTTTCCTTCTAGGATTTATCTGTTCACTTTCTGCTTTGAACTAGGGTTTCTTTGAATTTGGGTTTCTCTAAATTCATTTCCTTTGATTTCTTAAAAAAATTGATTATGTTTCCTTCAACACTCTTAAAGAAAGCATTTTTTTCTTAATAAATTTCTAGAATTTCCACCAAACTTCAAACCCTATTCCGTTTTTTTGTATCCTTTTCAATTCATAGTTTTAGATGTATGGTTCAAAAAAAATGGCAGCTCAGCTTCTTTGCTGATTGAACTGTACCCAAAAGTCTTTTGCATCAAAAATAGCGGCTTAGCTTCAGACAAGGGCCTCTCCGCTGATTGAATAGGCCTCCTCTGGCATAATACAACTACGCCTCTCTGCAGGTTGCGTCATTCTCAGGGACGCGGGCTCTTCACTTAAACGGTGAACGGCAGTCCTTTTTTTCTGCTTGGACAAACCTCTCCCTCAGACTCATCGATCATTGACTGCGGCTTTCTCAGGGGCGCGGGTTCTTCAACTCGGCTGGCATGCTCACGAGCAACGTTCTTTTTTCACATAGGAGGACGTTGGTTTCGAGGGCCTTTCTTTGCGGCTAAAAAATAAATCTATTGCTTGGATTCCCTTCCTTCCAATGGTAGCAAATTGTTAGCGGCTTGATTGGATTCCTTTTGACTTCAAACGACGGTTGCAGGGTCTCTGCGTACTCTGCATTTGACAGGATTCCCTTCCTCTCCAGCGCCTCAATTTCCTCCCTCTGCAACAGCAACGGCAGCTTCTTTCTCTCCCTTTCAACTTCAACCAAAGGTGAGCAATTCTTCAATGGACAGTGGGTTTGACAGGGCAAGATTCTACAAAGAGGAAACGGCTCACGATTCTCCACAACGATTTGGTGGTTGCGGTTTTTCTTCAGGTTGCAGAGGTCTACAAGAATGCGGCCTTCAACAACAGCAAGTTGGCTTCTATATGGCCCTCACAACATCATCAAAGCTCTAATACCACTTGTTGGTCTTTCAGAGTTATTCATCATTCACAATCAAGAAAAAAATACATAAAGCTGAGAAACTGAATTGCACACAACAACACAAAAAAATTTATATGGTAAAACCTTGACAATGTGTCAAGGAAACCTCCAAGGGGCAAGAGATTGGAACTCTTATTGATTAAGAATGTTTATCCATCTTTACAAGCCTCTCGGGCAATCCCAATTAATACGAGCTATTTCGTTACATAACTCCTCATTATACAGCTAACTGACAGGTAAAAAACTAAATTTACCCATAATTACATTATTTACATAAATTGTTGTCACTTTTCAACAGTTAATACAAAGTTTTCAATACTTTGTCAAAACCGTGTGACGCTGAATATATTTCAATACCGAATCAAATACCCAGAGTCAATAGGGGCAACACACTAACTACGCATTTCAATAATTAATCAAACACCATGACTGTAAGTCCTCCCCGTGAAATTATCACTCCACCTGTAAAAATATCTTAATTAATACAAAGTTTTCAATACTTAGTCAAAACCGAGATTAGAGCATGTGACGCTGAACATATTTCAATATCGAATCAAATACACAGATTCAATTGCACATAACAAAAAATACATGTAGTTAAATTCTGTTATACAGGTAAAGATTTTGTGTAGAATATATGGGAATTTATTATATTATTTCAAATTACCAAAACAACATATTAAGGTCTATCGAAGAAATTAATTAATCACTAAATCAAAATTGTACCTAGTATCGACATCTCACTATTACATATTTGACAAAAATTGCGTCTATACTTCCCATACAGTTTTCACATGTGCAATAAACTGTACACTCCCCTTTGCAGCACCAGCCCTATAAATGGTGGGTAATTAAACACTAGTTACTCGCTATACCTTAGAGACTTTGTCCAAGAGCAACACCAACATTTGAGTCATCTACTGCAGTTTTTGAGGGAAACACCTTGAAAACAAGCTTTTGATGGGGCAGTTGACCATTAGCAAATGCAGTCATTACTGTATCCACAAGAACCGTATCCTCTTCCTTGATATCACCCCTGAGGATTTGCTTCGCTAGCTCATTTTCTATATGCTGCTGAATTACTCTTTTCACTGGCCTTGCACCATAATTTGGATCATAACCCATATTACCCAATAGTTCCACTCCACTGTCAGTCACTTTAAGGGTGATTTTCCTGTCTCTTAATCTTTGTTGAACACGATCCAGCTGCAATTTATGCAATATGCATGCAGGTTAGAAAAGAAGATACGCAAACGACAAATGCAAAAATCTGAAAGGAACTAAACTACTGCAGCAGTACTAAAGACATACACAAATTACATCCATGCAATTAGATGATATTATTCTAAAGTCTCAAGAAAAAGAGAAATTTTCTGAAACGTGTTACTTGACTTTAAGAGAGAGACAGACAAAACTAAACAGCATTCACATGTGCACAACAAAGTAAACAAAATGATCTCAACCTTGCCAGAAAATAAGTTTATTTAACACATACTTCATATACCAAATACCAACCAATCCACAATGTTATTTTGAACTTTCTAATGCGAAGTATATAACAATAAAATATCATTTATTATATCCCAACCCCGGCACCTTTCCAAAATATGATGAGAGAAAGCAGTAGACCAGACAATCCAACCTGAAAATATGTTTTTAGTGTATTGACTCTCGCTCTCTGTTGTGTCCAACTATTACCCAAAATTGTTTTGGAGCCACCTTTGACAATTATGGATTTGGTTTTATTTACTTTATAGTGGCATATCGATAAGATGAAATCTAACCCATGCATGGACTGAAAGGACATTATAATTTATGGTCTACTATCGACAGCAGCAAGCTATTCACCAAACTGTTGACAGGAGGTCCCTAAAAGAGCATGCTCTGTGTACGAGGCAAGAGAGACCTTATTAAACATAAGTGTGTTTACTAACCCTTGTATATCGTAGCAACCCCAAGGGGATGCATATTTTAGCACCCCCGAGGGAATGGCTAAGGGAATGCTGGTTAGTAGGCTTGTGCTAAAATTTTGGTGCTCTGAGAACTCAATGGCTCCAATATCAGTGGGTAAACCATTCAGACCAGGAAGACAAAAGTCCAATCCATGTGCCTCATTCAATGATACACATGACAATCTCAGGGGCTGCCCATGAAGTTTTGGAATAGTCCACCTTGGTTTTGTATATGTATTGAAAATATATATATGATCGAACCTCATACAAACTTCATAGAAAAACTCAAATTTGAATCGAATTTAATGGTTGTCAAACTCGAATTTGAACACGAACCATGTGACATAGGGTAAAACTTAGATAGAATTTCTCAATTCCACGATAGCAAAAGGACACATAATTCTTCAGGACCACATACTAAAATATTTCAAAGATTTCCCTGAAGTCCTGTCTTATAAAAGACAGTTGCAGTGGTTCTTAGGCAGATAGTACATGTTTGACCTAATCTCCTACACACTCACCCATCCCTCACAAACCACATACTTCAGATAAAGCCACATTTCAGTTCATACTTCAGAATGCCACATGACATCTAGGATGAAAAACGACACAGGAGGAAGAGATAAGAAAATAGAAACAAGAAGGATTTGAAGAAACTTTTCAATCTAACAGAGTACAGAGCACAGGTCCACTTCCCAAATAGCTGAATTCAAGTTTGTAAATATCCAGTGTTTCCCCCCTTTCCATCCAAACATGACTCCCATCATCATCAAACGTGTTATGCAAAACATGTTTGACAGTAACAAAAAAATAAATCTTATTGAAATAAAGTATAAAGTTTAAACACATTCAATCTCCATTCAATTGCATAACAGATTTAGATCCTATAAAAGACAGGTATTACAAATCAACATAGCCTAATTTAGCAAAAACCAAAATCTCTAGTAGTAAATCAGAATAATAAAATTAACTACTTTTCTAAATGCATCCAAGATGACATTTTGAGGGTAGTAATTCATCCCTAAGATCTATTAGAGAGTAAAATATATTTTCACCTATCCAGATTGCTACTTTAACATGAAACTGCCAGAAGATTGTTTTTCCCTGATCCTTATCTTCCATTTAACCAGTTTCCTTTTTCTCATTTTTTCAAGTCACCCGCAAAGACAACCTAATCTTGCAACCCTCATGTGACATCAACACCAAAGTTTCATAACAATGAATGTAACTGTCAGACCAACAACAACACAAGGCAGATAAACAGGTTCACAATGCTACATTCTAACTAAAGAACCCAGAATAAGATAGATGGCTTCAAGATGCGTCAGGAGTTTCCCGTATAGTTTCAGGGAACATGCATAACGTAACAGGCAGAACATGCCAACTTTATTACTATAAAGTTTAAACCGAAGATCATAACCAGTTTATAGGTTGATATTGTTTACTCCTATTCTAAAATTCAAACATAATGCAGAAGGGGCAGAATAGACCACTATAAAGATCAAAATGCACAGCACAGTAAATGCAGGTGGAAGGTCAAAACAAAACCCATCGTATGGAAATCTATAATATATGCACTTGGGCTGTCCCCACTTAACATAATAGCTTTTCTTTGAAAACCAAAATGATAACTGAAACTAACATATATTCCAAACAGTTGTTTTTATATGATTAAATCAAAAAATTATAAATAAATTCTAACTTCTAATATATCTGACCAACCTCTGCTATTTCGCTTTGGTTTTCACTAAAAGAATGATGATAGACAAACCACATACCTGTAATCTTACAATGCTGTTAATTTGTTCACGGTCTAGAGGTTGGAAAACAATATACTCATCAATGCGATTCATGAACTCAGGGCGGAATGTCGTTTGAGCCACTTCCATAACCCTGTTCTTCATTCTCTCATACAGTTCCTCTTTTGAGCCAGGTTCATCATCAAGCCTACTTAGAATGTACTGAGAACCAATGTTTGAAGTCATAATAATGACAGTGTTGGTGAAGCTTACAGTTCGACCCTGAGAATCAGTGACCCTTCCATCATCTAAAATCTGAAGTAGAATATTGAAGGCATCTGTATGTGCCTTCTCAATTTCATCAAACAGAATAACTGCATAAGGCCTTCTACGTATAGACTCAGTCAACTGTCCCCCTTCTTCATAACCCACATACC
>APFE031458456.1:0-11074 GCA_000404065.3 Pinus taeda | reverse complement strand
ATTTTCCAATTGGCATTTAGAACTGGAGATGTTTGGAAGTTGATTGATGAGATTTTTAGCATGTGGGAAAACATTGGCATTAAAAACTAGAAGGTCAAAAATTCTAAGCCATTGATATGTAGCAGTAGTAAATCAGCTCCTGAAATGAAACAACTTCCAAAAGATATGACTATCACACCTTGGAGAGCAATGCAAGGAGTGAAAGATGAAAAAATTGTCAAAACAATATTATCTCGTGTGAGGTCAGGGGAATTATCATTGAAGGAAATGTCTAGGGAATTTCAAAAGTAAGTTTGTTGAATTATTTTTATTTATTTCTAGATTGTGATTTTCTTTTAAATAAAACATGTTGTTCTTGGTAGTATTTGTTATACATATCATTATATTAAATTTTTGTTACTTTATCTATGCAGTCACAAAGTTTACATGAAAATTCAAGAACAAATGGTTAAATTGTTGAATGAAGATAGTTGAGATGATGTTGTACGCAACTATCCATATTCAAGTTATACATCAACTTTAAAAGCTTTTTATCTTGCATTTAAAAAGGTATCTTGATTTATACATTCATTTTTATTTCATCTGTGTACTATTTTTAATTTATAACTTACACATATATTTGTTTATTTTATAAAAGATGAATAAGGATGATAATGGAGCACCAGATAGCTTCAGAACCTTTATTGAAAAAATAAAGATCGAAAGACTGAGGAAGCAAGGTATTAAGAAAATTGAACTTGATCCAACTTTTACTCATTTCATTTGTAATGGGCTAGACACTATTCAATATCAAGTAATACAAGGTGACTTTGAAGACATTGCTAAACTCATACCTAAAATGGATTATGCCCTAGTTATTGCAGATATTCCCCATGGTTTCAATATCCCAAACATTGACTATGATAGTGACCCTTATACTTATCAAGCTCTTAGTAAAGTGGTTGCAGGATTTGTATAAGTCACGTTATCACCATTATGGAGATTTGTGACATATCATTCAAACACACAATTTGCAATGATATTGTTAAGTTTCGAGGGGAAAACAAGTTCAAGGATGCAACTTATATGGTAAGACGTTTAAAATGTATATTTTATTAATGTTGAAATATTCATTTATGTACAAGTTAATTGAACTTTTACTATTTCATGTTACAAGCAAAATTCAAATCTTCTTAACTATGAAGATCAACTATTTATAAATGATTGTGAGTTCATTCATATTGATAGTTGGGTCAAAGATGATAGCTATATGTCTATGATTTTTAATCAGGTAGACGGAAAGAGTCATAGCCAAATACTGACTTATGATGCTATTGTGAGAAAACTAACATATGAAGACAAAGAAGCAAAAGGAGAGATAGTTAACATTTATCAAAAACCACAATTATTGATTAACTATCTTACAGACATATGTTCAAATGAAGAAGATTGGGTTCTAGATTTATTTTCTGGCTCAGATAAGTTTTATTATATGGAATTGAATTTCAATATGTTATTTTTTAATTAATATGTCATTGTACTAATTTACTTCATTATTTCTTTTGTGCTTGGTAATTAGGTACAACACTAGCATGTTGCCTTCAAAAAGGAAGAAATTGCATTGCAATTGAAAAAGATCCAATAGAGTGCAATTTCATTCAGCAAAGAATTAATGCTCTTCAATTTCTTCGAGATGCAATGCAAGAAATTAGGTTGAAGAAAGGGGACTTTAGTGAATCACGTGTGGCAAAAAAGGCAAAGGAACCCCAACCACCATTACATGGGATGTTTGGAAAGACATACATTGGGAGATTCATAGACATCAAAGATCCATTAAAAGACGAAAATGAGCAAAGGGAAGCAGAAAATATTGTGGAAGAAGACAATGATGAAACTCTAGAGGACGAAGAGTTTGGATTACGTGACATTGTTGATTAAGTTTAAGCTATGCTTGGAAATCAAGCTCATTTTTTGTAACTATTAAGTAGTTATACTTGTAATGTTTTCACTTTGATATTTTATGAGAAGAATATACACTCAATTAAGGTTGTTATGCATTCAATATTTGTAATATGTGATTTTCGCATTAATTTTTAAGTTAGTCATTATTTTTTGAAAAAAAGTGATTATTATTTTTTTTTGACATGAAATTAATAAAAAAACTATTACTTAACCATTTTTAGTTTAAATTTTCATATAAAAATTGTGATTTTCGCATGTCAATTGTAGCAAAAAATTATCAAAACATGTAGTTTTTTAGTTATATTTATGTTAAAAATGACTATTTTTATGTCCATTGTTAAAAAATATTGTTTTTTTATAAACAATTATTTCTTGTGGATTGAAAAATTAATTAACAATGTATAAATATGTAGAATATCAAAAATTCAAAATATCAACCTTCTTCTTTAAATATGCAAAACAATGAAAACTTCACTACAAAAAAATTAAAATTAAATAAAAACAAAAAAATATGAAGAAAAAGACCACTTCAAAAATTATTAAATTTACAAAATAATTATTTACATTTCATACAATAGAAAATAAAAATAAAACCTTTTAGAAAAAGGGCCTGGTGTAGAATTACCATGTTTTTAAATCAGCATAAAAAACACTACCATTCTAAAATGAAATGTACATAAAAAAAATTATAGTGCCAAAAACTATGCTCTAAAAAACACGTGTGTTCTACATCACCCCTTTTCAAAATCGGGTCACTTTTTTGCTATCTCTACAAAACGGGTAGTAGTATGAGTTCCCGTTTCAAAGTTTACATTGTTTCTAGTCAAGGTCTTATTCAAGTAATTTCGTTTTCACTATCATTTCACTATTATCTTACTGTTCTGAAGATGCCATTCTATTCTGGACAGTGACTTGGGCTATGGGCCTGAAAAAGTGGCTCAAATCCCACGGATGCTGGCACATCATTGTGCAAAAATGTCCGTAGACACTAGCTTGCAGGCCAGTGAGAAAGTCGAGAGGTACCTGGATGCTAGCATGCCCATAGCATGAGAGCATCGAGAGGTTAAGTGGTCCAAAAGCTCAGTGGGACTCAAGGGTTGGTTGGCACAAAGGTTGGATTGGTTCCTGAGGACTCTAATTCTAATGTTGAATGTTGGTATGGTGTGTTTTCCTCGGTTCCACTTCTGTAATGTGAGTTAGGAGGTCAAATCATATCATAGTGGCCTCTCGTCTCATGTTTAGCTCAATTGTATGGTTCCTTGTATAGATGTGTGAGAAGAGTGTAACAGAGTGGTATCGGAGCATGGTTCACCCTTCAGACTGGATGGGCTATGTGTTCGTCATGCATGCATGTCAGTTTTATGTGTGTCTCTTATATTTGCATTCCATGTGATTGTTGCATTTGCATAATGTTGATCATGGTTGTAGTGATGTCGCCATGCAGAAGGTGATGTTATTATTATGGGGTGCATTATCATGAGTGTATGACTGGTTACATATTTTTATATGTCGCTTACATGTATCATTATTGTATGCTTGGTTACATTCTTTTATGTTAGGTTTCATTCTTGTATGCTTGGTTGCATGTTTCATTCTTGTAGGTTTGGTTTCAAGTATTGCTCATTCATGCTTGATCATATGTGTTTATGCATGTGTGTTGTTGATTACGTGTTTCTTATGCATGTTCATGTTTTCATGTGGTCAAGTATATAGTGATGTAATGGTTTTCGTCATACATGACGTCATGGTATGCATTGTTGATAAGGTCATGCATTGATGACTGGACCCTAGCTAGAATGATGATTGCATGGCTATATGATTTTCAATACGTTGTCATGATTATGTTAGACATGTATCACGCTGATTTGTTGATCTTGCAGACAAGGTATCCTCCCCGAGCTATACTAAGGTACGTTGGGTTATTGTGATTCAGTTTAGCTGACATGATATACCTTGTAGGAAGAAATATCAAATGGTTAGCACAATGGTAGACTACAAATACTCTCCCTATGAATCAAAAGAGAAATATCATATTGGGAACTCTTCTGATTTGGAAGACACACTAAGAAGCTTAAAGGAATGAATAAGGATTTGTAAGGCAGATAATGACAGAATCATGCAGGAAAAGGAGAAAAAAACAAAGGTAAATTCAATGATACTTCAAAGTTTATCAGATTTGTAGTGATAGGGAACACATCGGGTCAGCTATGAGCAGGAGGACAGAACTAATGGGGCATATGGTAGTAGATCACATGGTGGTCACAGGTCGGATAAAGATGAAACAATCAGAGATGTCATACTGTTGGACAATCTAGATAGGATAGGGGTTAGAAACTAGTACTATTTTAGTTAGGATTCAAATAGGCACTATGATCATCATTGTTATCATCCATTTAGATGGAGTGATAGGGGATAATTGCTACATGATTTTAAGAAAGAAAAGGCACCTACTTTTGATGGAGAGATGAATAGACCTTGTGATTTAGAGGCATGGTTTCTTGTCATGAGGAAGTTCTTCATGTTAGATTATTATTCAAAGAACGTCAAAGACAGAGTAGCTACATTCAGTCTCAAATTTAAAGAGAACATTTGGTGGATGATGTGAAGAATGTCAGATGAATTCACGAGGAAGAGTTGACTTGGAGTGAGTTTGAGTAGTTATTCAAGAAGAAGTATCTGTGAGAGAGATACTTTGATGACAGGGAAAAATAATTCTATGAGCTAAAGATGGGATCGATGACAGATGAGGAGTACACTAGCAGGTCCTTAGAGCTACTAAGGTATGTGACTTATCTCACGGAGGAGAAGACCAAGATTCAAAGGTTCATTAGTGGATTACCAGTTGCATTCAAAGACATGTTTGATTGTTATGGCAAATATATTGAGTGCTTGGATGAAAATGGGGAACCAAGAGTATTGCAAGGAAAGAAGAAAGCCACATCAGTTAGGATGGTGATAACTTTGCAAGAAAAGTGTAGTCATAGAAAAGGGTGTACGTTATTTGTAGTGCACATTTCTAGTGACAAGGGTAAGGAAGTTGAGGATGAAAATGTTTTGAGCAGATACACAGTTCTATCATTGTTCAAGGATGTAGATCTTGAGGACATTACATATTTTCCACCTCACAAGGAGGTAGATGTTTCTATTGAGTTGGTGCCAGTGGTAGCTCTAGCATCAAAAGCAGCTTATAGGATGAGCACACCTTAGTTGGTAGAGTTGAAATTGTAGTTGAAGGAAATGTTGGAAAAGGGATACATTAGACCAAGTGTATGACCATGGGGAACGTCGATATTATTTGTGAAGAAGAAAGATGAAATTATCAGATTATGCATTGACTAGAGGCACATGACCAAAGTGACCATTAAGAATAGGTATCTATTTCCTAGGATTGATGAATTGTTCAATCAGTTGAAGGGAGAAATAGTGTTCTTGAAGATTGATCTAAGATCTAGACATCATCAGGTACACATTAAAGTGGAGGAAATTTACAAGATAACTTTCCAGACCAGGTATGGGCATTATGATTTTCTTATAGCTCCATTCAGTTTAAATAATGCTCTAGATACATTTATTTTCTTGATGAATATTGTGTTGTTTCCATATTTGGATAATTTTTTTATTGTGTTCATTGTTTACATATTGGTATATTCTAAAAATGAGGAAGAACATGTCGAGCATTTAGCAGTAATGTTGAGGTTGTTAAGAAAGCATTAGTTGTATGCTAAGCTCAACAACTATAATTTATTTTAGACTTAAGTGCATTAATTGGGGCATGTTGTCTCCAAGGAGGGAATGACAGTAGATTAAGAAAAGATAAGGGCCATCATGGAGTGGGAAGCTCCTAAGAATATAGATGAGGAGAGATCTTTTATGGGGTTGGTAGGCTATTATAGGAGGTTCATCAGGAACTTCTCACAAATTTCTTATCTTATCACATCATTTCAAAGGAAAGGTAAGAAGTCCGAATGGACAAAGGAGTGTGAGGCTAGTTTTGAGTAGCTGAAGCAGTTTTTGACACATGCACAAGTGTTAAATATTGCAGATCCGAACAAAGAGTTTGTAGTATGAATAAATTCTTGTAAGAAAGGAATTCATGGAGTCCTTATGCAGGATGGACAGGTGGTGTTCTATGAGTTGCAGAAACTAAATGAGCATGAGAAAAACTATCCCATGCATGAACTTGAGATATAAGTGATTATACATGCATTGAAGATGTGGAGACACTATCTTCTAGGCACGAGGTTTACATCGATGAGTGATCATAGTGGTTTGTGGTATCTATTTGAAAAATCAAATCTAAATGGTAGGGAGGCTAAGTGGTTGGCTATGATCAATGAGTTTGATTTTGAGATCAGATATATCAAAGGTAAAGAGAACAGGGTGGCATATCCTCTTAGCAGACGGATATAGATAAATCACTTAGCACTTATGATCTCCTATGGGATAGACTTACATGATCAGATCTTGTAGGAAGGCCTGTATGATGTTAGATATATGGAGATTATGCATAGGTTGCAGTAGAGTAGAGGTATAGGTACAGGTGCAAGTGCACAAGTTGTGGATTGTTTCCTTACAACAAATGTATTGGTGAGATTTAGAGATGAGATATATGTTCCATATAACAGTGAGCTCAAAAAGGTGATCTTGAGGGAGTTTCATGCCAACCCATATTCGGGTCATCCAGGTTATCAGAAGACATTGAATTTAGTAAAGAAGTTTTATTATTGGTCGAACCTAAAGAGGGATGTAGTAGAGTTTGTAGCTAGGTGTTTTGATTGTCACTGTGTGAAGGCAAAGTGTGAACATCCAAGTGGACTTATACAACCAATTGCGATTCCATAATGGAAATGGGAGGTCATTTCCACGGACTTCATCACAAGTTATTCGAGGATAGAGAGACAACATGATTCCATCATGGTTATTATGGACATGTTGACAAAGGTTTCATATTTCGTTATTGTGAATTCTACATTGTCATATAGTGATGTAGCACAGGTTTTCATCAGATATGTGGTCAGATTGCATGGTGTTCCGAAGAGGATTGTGTTAGACATGGATGCGAAGTTCACTTCCAAGGTTTGGAAGGAGTTTTTTGTAGGTTTGGGTACAAATTTGGCCTTTAGTACAACTTATCATCTGCAAACAGATGGAAAGATAGATAGGGTCAATAGGATATTGGAGGACATGTTGAGGATGTATGCGATGCATTAGCAACAAAAGTGGGAAGAGTACCTTCCACTGGTAGAGTTCGCTTACAACACTGGGTATCAGGAATCTTTGAAGATGAATCTGTTTGGACATTGTATGTGCAGAGTTGCAATACTACCATCAATTGGAGGGATCTAGTTAACAGGGTGTTGATTGGACCAGAAATATTGGCGGACATGGAATAGGAAATGCAGGTGATCAAGAAGAATATAAAGGCATCATAGGACAGGCATAAAATCTATGCACATTAGAACATGTTGTTCAAGGAGTTCCAGGTTGGGGAATAGGTGTACTTGCGCATCAAACCAAAGAACAGATCCTTATGGATTGGATCGTGTGCCAAGCTGGCACCACGGTTTTGTGTACCCTTCAACATTATTGAGAGGATTCAGCTAGTAGCCTATCGGCTTGCACTGGTGAAAATTCCATGTAATAAAAGTTATAAATGCAAAATAAGACCACGGTTAAGGGACACATATTCCAAGCTAAATTTTGAGAAAATATATCCTAGTGGGGATCACTGGATGTGTGTTCTGGCTATAAGGAAAATTGGCAAAGGCATCAAAAGGAAAAAAGGCATTTTTGGCACATTTATTTATGAAAATAAAGGAAATTAGGAGAAAAATAAGGTGAAAGGTCATAGGTTGCATGTGAGGAGGAAATTGAAGGAAAATAATGGAAAATGAAGAAAATAGAGGCCTCATTCATAAAAAGGTTTCTGAGAATGAGTTCATGGTTTTTGTTAGTTCAACCTTTGGTTAGTTCAAGTTTGGATCTCTCTCATTATTCTCTCTCTCTCTCTCTCACTCTTGGTCACCTAGATTTTTCTTGGATTAGTCTAGTTTAGAGCAAGGGAAAGGGAAAGAAAGTAAAGGAAAGAAAGGTAAGAAAGGAATGAGAAAGGAAAGTGGAATCAAGCAGCTTCAACAACAATACTTGTAGCTAAAATTTTGCATGTGTGATTTCCTAGCTATTTTGGACATGCATGGATTTACGTGTTGGTGTATGGTTCTCTAGTTGTCAATGGCATGGTTTTGCTAGGTCAGGACAATAGATTTCAACCTAGCCTAGCCTTTTTCCTGATGCCATGCTATGTTGGGATGTTTATTTCAGTTTTTGATCTTTGGTTTTCCAGATGGATTTTAGAATCTATGGTGGAGGTGGTCTTGAGGTTCATTCCCAAAGGCCTAGGAATCCCTTGACCAGCTTTGGCGGGATACACGGTAAAGCCTAAGGGATCAGTCTCGGTTTAGGGCATAATGATCTAGGTTTGGATTGCGGTAAATCCTAATAGACAAGGAGATGGAAAATTCCTCAAGGATATTGATGGATTATGGATAGTATTCTAAGTTCTATTTGGTTCTGATCGAAGCACCAGTTTTGGTGTGATCATGGTTTGATGAGGGTGCAGTTGTTTTAACTTCTGGATTCCATTGGTTGTTCTATTATATCCCACATTCATGCTTGGAATATGGCATGAGAGTGACTTGATGAAAAAGAGATTTGGTTCAGCCATGTCAATGGTTAGGTGGCACGTGGAACTCCCAAACCTAGTCTGATTTTCCTATGATTAATAAAAGTTAAGCTCTCTTACTTTTGCACTAATTTATATGTAGATTTAATGGTTGTCATATCTCTTATATTTATATGGTTTTATGTTGGTTATAAGCATGGTTGAATGGATGGTCTATGTCATGGTTATTTCATATATTTACTTGTCACTCTTATATGGATCAATGTAAGACCTAATTGATGATGTAGTAGTTCAATGGAGAAGAAGGCAATCCTTCTGGTTATGTTTCATAAGTTTTTTCAGTCATTTATGATCTGTCTTATATCCTATACCTATAGGTTAAATTGATGCCAAGTGTTTAATAGAATGTTAGTCCTGGTTAGGGGTTCTCATCCCTAGTCCTGAGGTTGATTTTTGATGATCAGTATTTCTATCATTATTTTGATTAATTTTGGAAGTTACCACAAGTTCTGGGCAGAGGCCAAGATTTTGGGCTAGAAAAGTGGCTTAAATCGCGAGGTCACTCGCAAAGAACTAGAAATTTTCGTTCACATTCACTGGCAGGTAGGCATGTGAGAGAAACCTTGGGTTGCTGCTCATTCCCTTGCCCATAGTATGAGAGAAAATATGACCTAAGAGCTTCAGAATAGCAGTGGGACCCAAGGAAAAGCTATCTAAGTGGCTGACTTGTCTCCTGATGATTATGTTGATGATGTTGGATGACTATATGTGATGTTTCATCAATTCCACTTCCTTAAGTTTTCATAGGAGGTTGAATCTGATCATAGTAGCATCTCTACTCATGTTTACCCTGGTTGGCATGGTTATTTTGGGTGGACCTGGGAGGTGATGTTACAAAGTGGTATCAGAGCATAGTTGCACTCTCTTTGGGTCATATCTAGTGCTATAGATATGGATGAATGTACTGGTCATAGATGCATGTGTTGGGATGGGATCCCCTGGGTCAAATTTTGATAAGATATTGTAAATTATCCGCATTTTGAGGAGCAGAGCGCGAATAGTGTAGGTCACTAGGAGTCAAGGGCTTTAGGAAGGTCAAAGCCCCTTAGTTTTTGTATTGTTTTGAGATCCGCCCATGGTTTGTGGACCATGGTATTGTAATGAGAAAAAGTATATAAAATGGTGTCTTAGCAAGTCTGAGAAATTAATCAATTAGTAGAATGTGATTTTGACATGTTTTGAGTTTCTATGATCTTTCTGTATTTTTGGGGAAGGCAAAGGCTCCTGCAGCTCAGTCCCCGGAGACCTTGGTAAGTCCACAACTAAGTATGTGGGCCCGTGTAGTTGTGTGTGCAAGGTTTAGGAAGTTTTTATAAGTAAGATCTGAATTAATAAATAATATTTGAAGCAATTCTGTGTCCAATTTATATACTTGTGTGTTTTCTGTATTTATGCGCAATTGAATATCATTATCTCTATTTTTGTCTTAAGTGCTCCACAAAGATCTGGTTCTACTGTAATACGTTAGTTTATAAATGGCTAGACATTTACGTGAAGTTCATAACTCTGTTTAATTGAAAATCACTTTAAGTTTGGGATTTTGCGAAGGTTAGATCGGGCCTAAAACTAAAGAAACACCCTAACTCGATGTCACATAGCCTTCTATATGCAGAAACCTGGTTCTAGCATCTTCCAATATTGCCTCGGGTGAGACCACAGCCTATGCTAAGCGGGTTGTTGCCAAAAGTGCCGGTAGTGTAGGGTTTTGTTGGTTAGTGTAGCTAAATCTTAACCTCAGTCCAAGCCTCCTCAAGCCAACAAGTGGTTCCATTACTGGGGCTTGGATCTATCTAAGAGATGTGTGATGTGGCGTAAGTGGATACGAACTAAGAAGGAAATGAAGAAATTGATAGATCAGAAGTTGGATGAGTTTGTAGCTCAGGAGAATAGGAATCTGTGCTTGTTAAAAGTAAAAGTGATTACAGAGATATCTCTACATAGAAGTGCAGGATGTTTTCTTTTCAACGTTCCCTTGTGAATTACACATGTGACTATCCAAATTAGTGGATAGCAAACCTAGTTGAAAGCATGACGATCCTATTGCATGGACTCCAGAATTAGTCCAACCTCTTGAAGGATCTGATTATAAGGTTTCAAGTGTTTTTTATTACTAGATTGATAATATCTTGGGTAGTTTCATCACTGAATGACAATTATTCAAAGGTCTGAGAGGTATGTACCTGAAATCACTGCAAACCATGATTGAAATGATTTTGTGTGAAAAAGGAATTAAGCCTCTACCTTAATGTTTAAGAGGGTTCAGACTAGATTTACGTCAAGTGGAAAGCGATTCAAAGTAGATCAATATAAATTTATCAAAAGTGAATACAGTCCTTTATTGGGATATTGTGATAGTGAAGAAGAAAGAAGTAGCCTTGGCATGCCCAAAGG
>APFE031458436.1:114399-126347 GCA_000404065.3 Pinus taeda | reverse complement strand
TTGCTGTGAAAGGACATGAACATAAAGTATGCAAATTTGTGAAGTCCTTGTATGGCCTCAAACAAGCACCACGAGCCTAGTATGAAAAACTAATTAAGCATCTTCTGAAACTCAACTTCAATAATTTTGATCTTGATGATGCAACTTTATTTGTCAAGAAAGTTGGCAAAACAGTTGTATATCTTGTGGTATATGTAGATGATAATTTAATGACAGGGAACAATGAAAGTTATATAGCATCCATAAAGAAAGAATTAGGAAAATGTTTTGAAATGACTAATTTGGGCTATGTTCATTACTATCTTGGCATTGAAGTAACCCAACATCAAAAATCCATATTTCTTTCTCAAAAGAAATACATTGGAGATTTGTTGAACAGGTTTGGCATGACAGAGTGCAATCCTCTTACTACTCCAATGGAACAAAACTTAAAGCTCACATCTATTGAAGGAAAGGAATTTGAGGATGCAGCAAAATATAGACAGCTTGTAGGAAGTCTCATCTACCTCACTACTACCAGACCAGACATTTCATTTGATGTTGGAATCCTCTCCAGGTTTATGCAAAAGCCTTGTGAGGGACATCGGTCTGCTGCAAAAAGAGTTCTAAGGTACTTGAAGGGAACTCAAGACCTTGGAATCAAGTATACACAGGTGGACGACTTCAGCTTAATTGGATTCTCTGATTCAGACTTCGATGGAGACAAAGAAATTGGAGTATCTACTTCAGGATATGCTATGAGTCTTGGATCAGGAGCTGTCTCTTGGAGATCACGCAAACAATCAGTTCCAGCAGATTCCACAACAGAAGCAGAATACGTGGCAGCAGCTGAAGCAACAAAAGAAATTGTGTGGCTCAGGAAAATTCTTGAAGATTTGCAGGTAAAACAAGTACAATCAACTCCACTCATGATTGACAACACCTCTGCAATAAAGTTGGCCAAGAACCCAACATTCCATGATCGTACAAAGCACATCAATACTAAATATCATCTGATCCGACATCGTGTTGAGGCCAAAACAATACATCTCCGTCATTGTTCCACAAATGAGCAAATTGCAGACATCTTCACCAAAGCGCTTAGAAGAGAAAAGCTTGAAAGATTCAGAACGATGCTTGGACTCACCAACATCCCTTCAGATTAAGGGGGGGAATGTTGACACCTAATCCTCAGGGATTGGGAGAATTTGAATGTGAACAGTCATCAAGAAGATGAACTGAATGATCACATTCATGTATATAACAAATAGCTACCTAATGGAATACATGAATCAGTTTTTCTGGAGTTACTCCTGGCCTGACAAGTTTGAAGGAATTATTATTTGATTTAAGGGAGGTATTTTTTTTTAAGGAAATTCGCATTGATCAGGGTGTTTTTTAAAAGGAGATCTGGGATTGGTTTTAATTTATTGAAGTTTTTTTTATTCATACAAGATGAATAATCAAATTGCAAAATCTTATCTCAATGAGAGTAATAAGCTTGATGGTTCCAATTACACTAATTGGAAGTTTAAACTCCAGACTCTGCTTGAGGGATAGAATACATATGGCATTGCCACCGGTGATAAGGTCAAGCCGACTTCTGCAACTGGTGGATCGACAGCAATTCAAGAATGGGAGAAAAGGGAGATGAAGGCAAAGGTTCTACTCAAGTTATCAGTCAAAGATTGCATCATCCCTCACATTCGGGAGTGCAACACAGTGAATGACATATGGACGATTCTCAAATAAATGTACGAGATCAAGACCACCAGTCGAACTTTGTGCCTTAGGAAGAAGATTCTCTCCATCAAGATGGAGGAGAATGAGTTTGTTTCTTCATTCATATCCCGGATAAAGGAGGTTAAAGATAAACTCACTGATATCGGTTAGACTGTGGCGAATGATGATCTGGTGACGATTACCATGAACAGCATGACAGATGATTATCAAATGTTTATAATGGGATTGAATGTGAAAGAAGCGCCTCCAGGCTTTAAAGAGCTTACTAGGATCTTGCTACAAGAAGAAGAAAGGAGGTTGTCCCTCAAACCTCAAAATCCAAATCTTGCATTGATGACCAAGTTCAAGCCAAAAGGGAAAGTAGTGTTTGATCACAGAAAAGGCAACGTATCACGAAAAAGGACACCACAAGGTATGACCTCACATAAACATGACTCTGCTCCTAAATGTTTTTATTGTGGTAAGATAGGCCATATTGCTAAATTTTGCCATAAGAAAAAGGTAGATGGGGAGAGGTACAAGCAGAGAAGACATGCACGTCATTTCGCTGATGCAAATCAGAACCATGATGTCAGATTATTTATGGTTGAAACTGCACTAGCCACTGAGGAGGATGAATCAGATATTTGGTTCGTAGATTCTAGAGTCTCCTCACATATGACAAGTAAAAAAGCAATGGTTCATAAATTTTAGAGAATCCAACATTGGAGTAAAAGTATAGCTTGGAGATAATAGAGGTTACGAGATCAAGGGACATGCAGATGTCCTTGTCACTCTGCCTGATGGAAAGATCGGGAATATATCTGATATGTGGTATGTACCTGGGATTAAAAAGACCCTGATTTCTGTACCAAAGATTACAGATCAGGATCTCAAGGTAGAATTCTTTATATCTTATTGTATTATTAAAGACTTGTTGGACCAGATGAAGCCTATTGCTACAGGTGTTTGTATAAGAGGACTCTACAAACTGGATGTGAAGAGTACACCACAACAAGCATTGATGTCGTTGGATAAGTCTGCTGAAAACTTGTGGCATCAGTGACTTGGGCACATCAATTTCAGTGATCTTCTTCTATTGTAAAACAAAGGTATGGTGAATGGTCTTCCTGTTTTGAAAAAGTTGCATATTGATTGTGAAGCATGTGCATTCGGTAAACAGCGTAGAGATGAATTTACTACTGTTAAAGATAGGAAACAAAGGGATATACTCGAATTTGTACACACTGATTTATGTGGGTCTATGCAGACAAGATCATTAGGTGGGGCTTACTATTTTCTAATCTTTGTTGATGATTGTACAAGATTCACATGGGTGTATTCACAAGAGTCATGCCTTTGAGTATTTCAAGTAGTTCAAGAACATGATCGAAAAGCAGAAAGGAAAGTTCATCAGGTTTCTTCGATCAGATCAAGGCAGAGAATTCAAGAAATGGGATTTCATCAAGCACTACAAAGAGCATGGGATACAGTAGCAGTTTACAACACCTTACACTCCTCGGCAAAATGGAGTCGCTGAGAGGAAAAACAGAACATTGGTGGAATGTGCTCACAGTATGTTGAAAGTTAAGAATCTAACTAATGGTTTTTGGGCAGATGCTGTCAATACTGCAGTGTATTTGACGAATAGGAGTCCCATTAAAAATCTTGATTATAAGACTCCTTTTGAAGCATTGTTTGGCTTCAAGCCTGCAGTAAGTCATCTTAGAGTATTTGGTTGTAAAGCTTTTGCACATGTTCCCAAAGAAAACAAGAAGAAATTAGATTCAAAGGCCATTAAATGTACCTTCATTAGATACTGCAGTGAGTATAAGGCTTGCAAAATGTTAGATCCTTCTACTCACAAGGTGTTTGTTAGTAGAGACATAGTATTCCATGAACAGGTTGATGATGGAAATCATGTTCAAGATAATGAAGAATGGCATGTTCCATTACTTTTAGATGAGGATGTTGAAACAGGGATCAATCAACAACAACATCAACAACAGCAACAGGGACAGCAGCAGCAAAATAAAAAGGAAGAAATTGAGTTCAGTCCACAAAGAGAAGAACAGAGCAGAATAGTTGACACCCCACCACTCAAGAGATCTAGCAGGCCGAAACAGTTACTAGCTCGATATAGGGATTGTGCACTCATGACTGGTATGTTAAACATTACAGAACCTTCTAATTTTCATGAAGCTAGTAAGAGTTCTGAATAGAAGGAAGCAATGAAAGAGGAATATGAATCTATTATTAAGAATAATACTTGGGATCTAGTAAAGCTACCTCATGGTAAACAACCCATAGGTTGCAGATGGTTATTTAAGATGAAATTT
Organism: Pinus taeda; assembly: GCA_000404065.3. Taxonomy (NCBI): domain Eukaryota; kingdom Viridiplantae; phylum Streptophyta; class Pinopsida; order Pinales; family Pinaceae; genus Pinus; species Pinus taeda. The sequence goes on along the minus strand of APFE031458436.1, from coordinate 122,307 downwards.
AAAGCAAATGGGTCTATTGATAAGTATAAAGCAATGTTGGTTGCAAAGGGGTATTCCCAAAAAGAAGGTATTGACTTGGAGGAAACATTTGCCCCTGTTGCAAAATTAAATACTATTAGAATGATTATTGCTTTAGCCAGTAAGCATCATTAGAAAATACATCAATTAGATGTTAAATCTGCTTTCTTAAATGGTGATTTAAAAGAAGAAGTATACTTAGTGCAGCCTAAGGGGTTTGTTAAGAAGGAAGAAGAGCATTTAGTCTGTAGATTAAAGAAAGCTTTATATGGTTTAAAATAAAAGAAGTATGCTTAGTGCAGCCTAAGGGGTTTGTTAAGAAGGGAGAAGAGCATTTAGTCTATAGATTAAAAAAAGCTTTATATGGTTAAAACAGGGTCCTAGATCTTGGTATGACAAAATTGATTCATTTTTCCTCATGCATGTTTATAAACGAAGCAAAAATGATCTTAATTTGTATACTATGTTTAATGATGAGGGGCAGATAGTGTTGCTTTTTTTATATGTAGATGATCTGATCATGACAGGGGATGCAAACAAACTCATTGAAAAAATCAAGCAGTAGTTATCACAGAAATTTGAGATGAAGGACCTTGGAGAAATGCATTATTGTTTGGGTCTAGAAGTTTAGAAAGATTCAAGCCAAACTTTCTTGTCCTAGGGTAAGTATGCTAAGAGTTTGTTGACTAAATTTAACATGGATGAGTGCAACGCTGCATTTGTGCCTTTACAGCAGAACATCAAACCTCATGTGAATGATGGTTCGAAATATGCAAATGCAACATTCTACAAATAGTTGGTTGGTAGTCTTATTTATTTGACTACAACGAGACCAGATCTAGCTTATGCAGTGAGTGTTTTGAGTCAATTCATGACTCAACCTCATGAGAACCATTGGCTTGCAGCAAAAGGAATACTGAGATATCTGCAAGGAACTTCGGACTTTCGTATTTTGTATTCTGACTCATTTGATATTAGCTTGACAGGTTATACAGACTCTAATTGGGCGAGAAATTTAGATGATAGAAGATCAATTACAAGTTACGCCTTTAGCATTGGATTCGAGGTCATCTCTTAGTGCAGCAAGAAGCAACATCTATAGCCATATCATCAGCAGAAGCAGAATATCAAGCTATGTGTGCAGTGGCATGTGAGGCAGTTTAGTTGCGCTGACTTCTCCAAAATGCAGGGGAAGAACAAACAAAAGCTACAGTTATCAATTGCGATAATCAAAGTTCCATCAAACTAGCTTACAATCCTGTGTTTCATAAAAACGAGTAAGCACATAGACACTCAATTTCATTTTGTTAGGGAAAAAGTGCAATCCAAAGATATTTTTTGTGTTGAATATTGTAATTCTTGTGATAATATCGTTGATATATTTACTAAGCCTCTGGAAAGACTAAAGTTTGAGTTGTTTAAGGACATATTAGGTGTGTTTAAGAACTGTTTCTCCATTAAGGGGTAGTGTTGTTTCTCCATTAAGGGGGAGTGTTAGAATTAATGGAAAATAAGCTCCAACAATTGAACAACTTGTGAGATTGTCCAAAGCAATTTGAACAACGTATGCTACACACAAACCATACCCAAGAATTAAACAACCTGTGACGTTCTACGAAGCAATTTGAAGAACGCATGAGATCAGATACATTCATGGAAAAAGCTCGAGGCCATACGGGGTCATACACATCGTATTCGTCTCTCCCTTCAAGGTAATGAATTGGACCATGTTTGATGGGGGTGTGAGTATCTAGAGAAATGTGTCCTTTAAAGGAGAACGGTGAATGAAAGAATTGGCTATTAGATGGAATGCATGAGTTTTGCTATAAAGAAAAGGTTGGTGTGTATGTGCGTCAAAAAACAAAACATTTCAAACACGAAAAGATTGAAGCCCGAAGCAAAGAAACATGCTGAAACCTTGTGTGCATGCTTGGTGACAACAAAGAGTCCAACTGAAAATTTAAATTATTAGTGACTTTGTTAGCTGGTAATTGTGCAGAAGTTATATCACAAAAGGATGTCTTGGTAGTCATTTTGAACACTGTATCTATATAGATTTCTGAGAATAGAGAAAAGAAATTTATTTCCATATTGTCTGTGTTAGTGAAACAAGTGCACTATAAATCTCAAGTTTATGGATCATTGTCGATAGAGTTCCCAAGATACTGGCAACTTCAATTTATTTTTTATGCTAAATGGATTAAAATTTACTTTGAATTTGAATTGGGCAAGGCCCAAACCTGTCTCCTGTTTCCATGCTTACTAAACATTACTTCACACTCCTGTCTCCATCCTTATTAGATATCTACATTCTCACTCACTTTAGAGGTCTACACCAGCTGCTTACAAATTTACAAATTAGAGGATTCTAACCCCATCGAGTCTTGAAATAACATTCTTCCTGATAACATTCTACCCAATAATGAGATTGAATGAGGTTGTTTATGTAAAATGGGCATCGATATCACATGGTACTCTTACCAGATCAACATCAAATGTAGACTTTGAAGAAGCTAACAACCATCGTCAAACAAAGGGGAGCTGTAAATAAAACTCCAACAAATACTACCAAAAAGAAAGAAATTAAACAAACAAACAAACAAACAAAATCAACCCAAAATGTATCTTATTATATGCTTTACTTTCAAGAATCAAAAAAAGAATTTGCAACCCAAAATGCATCTAATTATATGCATTACTTTCAAGAGCCAAAACAAAGAAACATTCCTTTAACAATATCGATTGATCTCCACAAACATGCTTTGTAGTTAATGTCTGGGTAGCAACAACTTAACAACATCGATTGATCTCCACAAACATGCTTTGTAATTAATGTCTTGGCAGCAATAATTGATAAGAATTAATATTCCATTCCCATGGACTGGCACCATATTCACAATCATGAGCAAAGATCTGCTCAAAAGTACCTGTTCAGTGCAAACCTTTCCCATGCCACAGTGAAAATGTGAATGCCTAAGAAACAGTGAATTACCTTTTAAGCCCCGGGGTTTTTAACTCCAAATCAAAATAGCTCCCCCGACATTATCTATTGCTGGTCACTTAAACATGTTCGACTATCACCTCAACCAGAGAATTTTAAGGTGTATCTTCTACGTTTTAGTTGTTCTCAACTTATTCCTCAACTGCTTTCTCTAATTCAACAAAATAGACTTCGTAAATTGAGATCACTGTTGTCATTTGCAGGTTCATCTTCTAACTCAACTATCTGCTAATATCACAGTAAAACTCCATTACCTATATGTTTACTATGCATGCCATCAGCTGAACTGTGACAACTTCCATGGTTAACAGGAATAAGCAAAACGGCACTGATAACCAGGTCTCCTTGTAACAATTCTATTGGTAATCCAGTTAAAATTCGCTGCCGGAAACACTTAAAAAATTAACAGCATAACTGGATCTATATATCCATTTCTAAGTCCGTTGCAGAAACAGAATTGAAAATACCATAAATCCATTACTGGACATTGTGCAAGTAGCAGTGGCGGAAATTTGAAAACGCCACAAATACATCATGCTGCATTTGAATTTCGGCATCATATGAAGAGAAATTAGTATTTATATGCTGCACGTATATTCGAGTTTCATAAAAAAACGAATTAACATTTATATAAAAAAATGCCGGTCTCAAATAAAAATGACAACGGGGAAGAGGAACAAAAATACAAAAGAAAGACATTACAAATCAGAAGATTAGATCTTAAGACGGCACACTTCAACATAGTTCTTGTTTTGATAGATTTTCTGTTTGTGGAGCAGAGATTTAGGAAGATTCCCTTTAAAAGTTTTTGCCATCTTGAACACAATTTTCAGAAAGCCATAAACCTATTAAAACCACATCCTAAATCCCAAAAAAATGAGGGTCTTTTTATTGAAGAAATATACTGTACTATCAAGATAAAAATATTAAAGCACAGATAACGCAAGTCTTCAGAGATCTTTGCTCCAGGTACACCAATCTTGGCAGATTGATTCTTGAAAATATACCTATAAATGACAATAAATGGAAAAAACTTAAGAATGCACTATTATAATTGCAGGATCCAAATGCGAATAAATTCATGATTTTTTATAACAAGATGACCTAAGTTTGCATTAACGGCAAGTCATAACAATAAAGTGGACAACAATCAGTGAATGTTAATTTCATTCAGATCCACTGCAACTTTGAACTAGTTAACTGAGAAGATGGATTCGAGCTCTAATTGTCTATATTTTGGATCTCAATCAGTACAACCTTGCAGGTTATTCCTAAATCATAAACTATGCAGGTATTTGTGCAATGATTGTCTGTGTTGAAATATTTTTTATTATATTTTATTAAACCTAACAATCTACATCCCTCGTTTTAATTTCCATCCCTCCAAAAAGACCCATGTTCAATCAGCAAAAGATATCTTGGTAAACACAATTCACTTAAAATTCCATGATCTAATTCATCAGTCTACTCACAAGCAAAATTGGCAAATACCTTATTATAGAAACATCGAGATTATTATGTTTACATTACAAAGCACTCTAGGATGCTGTTTAACAGCATAACACTATCTTTTGCAACTAAAACTCAAACATGTTGCAACCAACATTGGCAAATACCTTATAGAAACATTGAGATTTTTATGCCTACATTACAAAACACTCTAGGATGCTGCCCAACAGCATAACACTATCTTTTATTGAGAACTCGACAAGACATAGTACTATAACTAATAAATAAAAGTCTCAACTGCTGGCTCATGAGTCATGCACAAGCCATAGCGATGACACAATTCTACCCTCTCAAATTCTTCCAGCTAAAACACAAAAATAAGTGAAAATGAACACACCGGAAACCCAAATAGCAACAGGGAGACAAAAGAATGCCCTTAACAGTCACAGGCTATTGTACAGGCTTGCATATCAAATGTATGAAATGAATCAATTACACACTACAACTCTCTCAACAAAAATCTGGCCCGAATGATCACTTGTCGTCTGTGTCTGAGTTCTCAGTCACCCCTTTTGTAGGTGTTGCCTTTGAAAGCTGGCTGAAGTTACCTTTCTCCCTAAAAAGTTGAGAGCTATGATGCCTACAATATAGCCTGCCTTCATGAGCAACATAATTTGAGGGGCTGATGACACAACCACCATGACAGCACTTGAAGCAAGGTCGGTGGTATGATGTACCATCAACAGCAACCTGCCAAACAAAATCATACATAGTAAAAATTCTAGTATCAGAATATGTGTGATTCTCAAAAAAGTACCCAAAATTATTAGAGATATTTGTTACTTATTCTAGGCATCAAATATATCTCACTCATGTGAATTGCAATGCATCTCAACAAAAACACAACTCCCTAATCCAGTTAAAGGCCATAAACGAAAACGAAAAGTTAAAACACAAAGCTTCCTAATCCAGATAAAAACGAAGAAGAAAAGTTACCTTCTCAATGGGGTACACCGTCTTCCCACATGCAACACATTTATCCTGTGTACCGGAAAACAATGCTGATACCCTACTAGGTGTCCTGTTCTGCAGAGTTACAAACTAAAATTAGAAACCCTGTTGAAAAGCCATACAAAATATGTAGCTTTTCAAGTCTCCCTTAAACTAATAAATTTAACATGCCATAAACAGAATTAATGGCGAGTCGAGCTAAACAATTCTCGGCTAATATAAGAAGAACAATTTGCGGAATATCAATATAATTTGCATGGTTTCAAAGACTTTATAAGTTTATAATTGTATTCTTACATCCTATTAAAAAATTGCTACACGTGTCAGACCAATTTGGAATTGGAATTTTGCATAAATATTGACATGGTCAATATCCACCAATAGCTACTTTCAGAATAAATACTTAGTTTAAATCAGTAAGTGCGGCAAATGCTATCTGTTACACAACATTTAGCTAGATCATTGATTGGATAATTACAAACTACTACCTCATTCTCATGCATCTTGTCATTTCTTGATGCTCTAGGAATGGCTGCAAAAAGACAATGCCAGAAAGCCCGAAGAATGAGATCGGCTAGAATCGCCCATGACTAAGCTGAGAATTTTAACCGAAAGAAAAGAATGTAATTCACTTGAAAAGAAACAGATAAACAAAACTTGCCTTCAAAACTTTTATCCAAACTTCCTGTTCTCTTAAACAGCTGGTCAAAATGAGGTTTGCAATATAGAACTCCCTCAAATGACGAATAGTTGCTAAGCTGCAATGGTAATTGCAAATTTAAAGTGTAAGTATATAAATAATGCCTAATTAAAATGAAAAAAGAATACACACAACAATCAAAGTTAGAAACTGTTTAGAAAAACAACGATCTGTCATCATTAAAAACCTAAACAAAGTCGTTAAAGCCGAGAGATGAACAGTCACCAACAGTTCATAACCGAATCACTTTGTCACCCAAAGGAGCATTCTGTCCCTGCAGTGAATTCCTATTCATAGAATGTCATATACAAAACATACGGTCACGTTCTATTTGATTCGTGTATTCAATATTTGTTTCGTCTTTGTTCATGCATCCACACTCATAACTTAATCACTTCAATACCGTTTTAAGTTGTCCTTTGATTGGCATCCCGGATTAGGATCAAGCCACCTAAGAAAAGCAATTCCTAAAAACCCTTGCAAGCATCTTAACCATTGAGAGGGGTTGACCTTTCAGCGAGGTAAACCATGAATCTCTCAAAGTGGATGTGATAAAATTCAGCTAGAAATCGCATATATCAGTTCAAAGTGAAACTTTGACATCTACCCAAACTGTCCCCGAGTCAATTCCACCCCCAATATCAAATATTGAAAACCCTATTAATAAACATCATCTGCGCATTGGATGGAATGACATGGATGAGTCAAAAAGGACATGATAAATTGCAGCTTAAAACAAAATATCAATCAAACGGATACGTCCACATTGCCACCACATAGATCACACCCCAAATGAAGTCCTAGAAATACTAGGAAAACATAAATAAGTCAAACTGAGTTTGATAAACTTCAGCTATAACCATGAATGCCACAGGAAACCCATACTTTAACACCAATCCCCAATCCCGCAGATCGAATAAAAACCCCAAAAAATCGGTAAAACCCTAACAGTAATCTCGGAAGTCAACCCAACACACTGAATCAAACAATAACAGAACAGCGAACAAAAGCATCACCTTTAAAGTACCATTGCAGTGATGGCAGCGGAAACAGGATTTGTGAAAAACAGAATTATCAGCTGTCAATTGATCAACCAAATAGACCGTCTTTTCACATGCCTTGCACTTCTGGGTTGTGCCGGCGAACGCCATCTTCGGGGGCCTGCGAAGCTGAATGGATCGCCTCTCCCAGATGACCAGCAAACCCGATTCTAAACCTAGCTCAATACTGGATTTTGTTTCAGCAGAACAGTTCGGAGCAAAAGTCTGAATTTCAACCTCTCAAAGCTTCGGCTACAGTCCCGATTGATAATCTTGCGAGTAACCGGATTTCAAAAAAGCATTTAAATCTACCATATAGGCTATTCTTCCTTCTATTTTAAATGGCCTTTCAATTTTTATTCGCCTTTTTTATTTTAATTTCCTTCTTTTTGTCGAAAGTGGGAGTTGGCCAATGACACGTGGGTTCATCGTGTTTCTTCGTTGGCATACACTCATCTCTTTGGAAAAAAATGATTTGTTGCTTTGGGTTGCCTCATGGGTGCCAAGTCCCCTTGCCTTTATAATTTGTCTTTATGGTGTTCACTGTGATCAAAGGTGGGGGCACCAGATCCCAAAAATATATTGTGGGTGTGGGGTTGGGCAAGCCTGGTTTGCAGCAAGATTTGATGGGCGAGGTAGGTGGAAATCATGACATTTTCAAAATAATAAATAAAATATTAATTATTTAA
>APFE031458436.1:87017-114328 GCA_000404065.3 Pinus taeda | reverse complement strand
AATTATTTAAAAGTTTTAGCAATCTTTTAACGTTATAAAAATATATACTTGTTTATATAAATGCATGCTATTTATCAACGTTATAAAAAATATATGGTTTTAAGTAAATAAATGGATTCTTCATTTATTTAAAAGAATTATACATCATAGAATTTAATAAAATTTGACTATATTAAAAAGACTTTTGAAATGATATTATTTTTTAATTAATTTGAATTTTTTAATAAATGGCTTTGTAGATTGCTGAGTAAAAAATTTATTAGAGGTAGTGAAGAAAACACAACATATATTTTATAAATTTTTCACTGGTTTTATAGAGATTTTCAAGAAAATGAGTTTACGGAAAAGTCCATTTAATAAACTAAAAGTTACTAGCTCTTCAAAAATCAAACATAATTGTCATGATAAATATATCTTTGTAACAGCGTTGGTGAAAAGTTCATGTAATAAAAGTTAATAAAAGCAAAATAAAACCACGATTAAGAGACACTTATTCCAAGCTGAATGTTGGGCAAAGATATCCTAGTGGACATCATTGGATGTGTGTTTTGGCTAAGGAAATTGGCAAAGGCTAAGGCAAAAGGCATTTTTGGCACATTTATTTATGAAAATAAAAGAAATTAGGAGGAAAGCGGGGTGAAAAGTCACAGGTTGCATGTGACGAGGAAATTGAAGGAAAATGATGGAAAATGAAGAAAATAGAAGCCTCGTGCATAAAATGACTTCTGAGGATCAGTTCATGGCTTTTGTCAAGTTCATGTTTGGAGCTCTCTCATTATTCTCTCTCTCTCTCACTCTCTTGGTCACTTAGAGTTTTCTTAGAGCACTCTAGTTTGGAGCAAGGAAAGGAAAATCAAGCAAAGGAAAGGAAGGCAAGCAAGGCTCAAGGAAAAGAAAGTAGGATCAAGCAACTTCAACAGGAATACTTGCAGGTAACATTTTGCATGTGTGATTTCCTAGCTGGTTTGGACATGCATGGCTTTGCATGTTGGTGTATGGTTCTCTTGCTATTAGTGGCATGGTCTTACCGGGTTATGATAGTGATTTTCAGCCTAGCCTAGCTTTTTTCCGAATGCCATGGTATGGTGGGATGTTTATTTCGGTTTGGAACTTTGGAATTGTTGGATGGATTTCGAAATCCGGGTTGGAGGTGGTCTCAAAGTTCATTCCCAAAGGCCTAGGAATCCCTTGACCGGTTTTGGCGAGATACACAGTAAAGCCTGAGGGAGCAGTGTTGGTTTAGGGCCTAGTGATCCGAGTTTGGATTGCGGTAAAGCCTAAGAGACAAGGAGATGGAAAATTCCTCAAGGATAGTGATGGATTCCAAATGGTATTCAAAGTTCAATTCGATTGTGATCAGAACACCGGTTTTGATGTGATCACGGTTGGATGAGGGTGGAGGTGGTTTAACCTCTAGATTCCCTTAATTATTCTTGGATTGGTTGTTATATGAGATCCCACATTCATGCTTGGAATATGGCACAAGGATGATTGGATGAAAGAGAGATTTGGTTCAGCCATGTCTATGGTCGGGTGGTACGTGGAAGTCTCGAACCTGGTCGGATTTGCTTATGATTAATAAAAGCTAAGTTCTCTTACTTTTGCACATATTTATATGTGGATTTACTGGTTGTCATATCTCTAATATTTATATGGTTTATTGTTGGTTATAAGCATGGTTGAATGATTGATTCATGTCATGGTTATTTCATATATTTACTTGTAAATGTTAAATGGATGGATGCAAAACCTAATTGATGATGTAGTAGTTCAATGGAGAAGGAGGTGATCCTTCTAGATATGTTTCATAAGTTCTTTCAATCATTTATCCTATGTCTTCTATCTTAGACATGTAGGTTGCATTGATGCCAAATGTTTGACATAATGTCAGTCCCGGTTGGGGATGCTCAGGCCTAGTCCTGAGGGTGATTTTTGATTGATCAGCATGGTTATCATGTTTTTAATGATTTCTAAAAGTTACAACAAGTTTTGGGTAGAGGCCAGGATTCTGGGCTAGAAAAGTGGCTCAAATCCTAGGGTCACTGGCGTAGAACTGGCAATTCTGGACCACAGTCGCTAGCAGGCAAGCCTGTGAGAGCGAATTTAGGTTGTTGGTCGCTCCCTTGCACATAGTATGAGAGCGACTGAGGCCTAAGAGCTGCAAAATAGCAGTGGGACCCAAGGACAGGTTGTCTGAGTGGTTAACTTGTCTCCTGATAGGTCTGTTGATGATGTTGGATGATTGTAAGTGATGTTTTGTCGATTCCACTTCCTTAAGGTGACATAGGGGGTCGAATCTCGTCATAGTAGCATCTCTTCTCATGTTTGCCCTGGTTGGCATGGTTACTTTGGGTAGACCTGGGAGGGGGTGTTACAATCCCACCATGAACATGCATTAAAGCTCTCTATGAATAAAAAAACTTCACTTTCACAAACCCTATAGTCATATTAGAGATCATGAAAGGAAAAAGGAATTGGATAGACCATTAGCTCCATGGGAAGAATCCAGAGTTAATTTGCTTTCCTCCTTGATGGACCGAGAAGTAGATGTTATTTGGAAGCATTGTAAGTCCCTCCTTTGATAATCTGCCAGCTATGCAATTGAATCCCCTATGTACATGGAAGAAGGACACTTGTTGGAAGACTCCCTTGATTATGAGGATCCTATTCATCGAATACTTCATTTGTCGAGGAGCAAAATTGGAGTCCTAATTGATCCAATCTATGGTTGTTTTGGAGTCTCCAAAAACATGCAACACATCAAGGTTTAGCCACCTGACGCAATACAATAGACCCTAAAGAGCAATAACTTTTGGTCTGTTGTTTGAGCCCTATCCTCCATTCCATCTAAATTGGAAACATAGATTTCACTAGTAGTTATGCTTGTACCACATCCATAAACCTGATTTTGAGTTGCTCCATCAAAGTAACTAGCAAGAAAAGAAATAGCAGGCAGAGGGTTTAGAACATGGTTCTTCTTTGGAGCTAAAGCCTCCCCATATTTTGAATAACAGTGCACAGGTTTCAGAGCATGTGAGTCCTATGTCAAAAGTCTTTTATTTTCCAAAAATGGATGCATTGCGTCCCTTCCAAAGACGCCAACAGATCAGGAAGGGCAAAACGTTATTTACATGCATCGAAACAATCCAGTATTTGAATCTCGCATCCACAAAAAGGAAGTCCCATTTTAAATTAATTTGGAGATGTTGAGAGATATAAATCTAGGTTCCAATTGTAACTAGACATTTAAGAGATAAAATCAAGGTATTATCTTCTGCCTTTTGACAAAGACTGCATCTGCTAGGGCCTGAAAAACTGAGCTTGTTTAAGTTTTCCTAAGTCAAAATTTTATTCCTACATAATTGTCAACAAAAGAGTAAGATTTTTTTGGGCATGTTCCAAGTCCAGGTCCTTTGAAACCATCTAATACCCTGATTATTCCCACTAGAGTCCTTTATGTGTTTATAAATATTGTTGACCAAGTGGCTTCTTGTAGTAGAGTCCAATTGCCAAAAAGGTTGTTAGGTTGTTGATTTAATTGTAAGTCTGCCAATTGGAGTTGCAGGGTATATTCATTCCATTTAGAGGTAATGTCTTACTTTATGTATGGGATTCAAGTTAAATGTTATTAAAATGCATGATTTTATTGGAGGTAGTTTAAGTGATGACCATCGTTCTTCCTTTATATGGTATTATAGGCTAAGATGGATATAGAAAACCAAAATATACTATCAAATCACGAAGTTTTTCCCACAAAACACTTAATTAGAAAAAGGATATTAAGGTCAAGCTTTCTCCTAGAAGAAGAGCATTTAGTCATGTTTTTCCTTAGAACAAGCAAGATAAATTATAGTTTCCCAATGCAAAACCCACAACTTTCCCTTAAAAATTTAGAAAGCATAAAAGTCACAAGGATAGCTAAGAACAACTAATTTATGAAAACCAAAAGGTTTGCATGAAAGCATTGCATGGCTTGTGTCCTTAGATTTGTGCATGTCATGCAACCTACTATTAGCTCCTTAAGAATCTTGAATAAGAGGACCAAAGCTAAGTGAAGGATGTTGGTATGAAAATGTCCTTATGGTGGCTATTTGTAGCAAGAATTCTTGGCATTAAGTTTCTTACCATTGTTGAATGTTGGGCATTAGTATCAATATGATTTGATCATAGATGAGGACTATTAATCGTTCACTTGGTTACCTAGTAATGATACATGTGTAGATGATGCTTGTTCGATAAAGGTGGACATTTGCTTATCGGAAGATGCCTTTCAGTTTAAAAAAGGTTGGTGTTGCATTCTAGCAGGCCATGTCATATGCTTTTCATGACAACACACACATGCTTGAAGCATATTTGAACTATCTAGCAGCTCCATCCTAGAGTAGTGTGGATCATCCATCTCATTTTCTTGCCATATTTACTAGATGTTGGTAATACAACGTCATTTGAATCCACGTAAATTTATATTTTGTGTATTATGGTTGGCTTGTTTTAGGTGGAGAGAGTAGTCTAATTGTCTCCCTATGCACTATTACACAACTTCGCAGTTTTATGAGAAGGCAAACTTTTTGTGAAGATTCATCATGAATTATATGAAGATTGTGAAAGGTTTTTTATGCACCTTTTGAAGAAGGGTGCCCCTTTTATCTAAGATGATCATGCCCAACATCATTTTTATGATCTAAAGAAAACCTTGGTATCAACCCTATTATTGAGTCCCCTGGACTGTAGCAAGGGATTTTTGCGTTATTTAGCCACATTCAAGTCCACCATTAGTATAGTGCTTGCCCAGGAGGATAGTTTACAAGTTTAAAATGTGATTTATTACCTTAGTCAGGGTTTTGTAGGTCCTAAATTATGTTATTTATGTGTTGAGAAGGTGGCTTTTGTAGTGGTTCATGATGTCTAATGTCTTAAACATCACATTCTCTTTCATAAAACCATTGTGGAAGTTGGCTCCAAGGCCAATGTAGTGTATATTGAATGATCCAAGTGGATTTTTGTGGCCACTCCTCTATTCCACTTGGACCCCCAACATTGTCTCTTTCAATGTTTTAGTTTCCTTAATTGTAGCATAGTTTACTATTTTGGGTAGTTTTTTGGGTCCTGAACTTTTGGAGTTATTTTGAGGCCGTAAACGATGTTTTTTGGGAAAACCGGGCAAACCTAAAATTTTGATTGATGTTTGCATTTGAAAGTTGTATTCCTCAAATGGATATTTCTAACGAGATATTATGCGCATCAAACAGAGATCATATGTCAAATTTATGACCATGGGAAGTTGATGTACCAATTTACCCAAACAGGGCCCATAGTTTTGGCGCTTCATCTCCTAGGGTTAGGTTTTTGGATGTTTAGGGTTTTCCATTGTTCCTCAATAATAAATAGGTCTTAAAGCCTCATTGTAACACAGTTTAGAGACATGTAGCTACCACATCTCTTCTAAGAGATAATCTACCATCACCCGAGCTAGTTTATTTCCATTATGTTTGTAAGCATATTTGATATTGATGGAATGAAGTGTTATTTTTGTTGCATCTTTGTATTTATGGTTATATCTGTGATTTGTTGTGTTTTGGTTTAATTTTGGACCATTGAACCAACAAATCATTGATATCAAGTCTTCCAAATTGATAGTCATCTTATAGAAGTTTGATTTGGAGTTTTCCACTTCGAAATCCAAAAAGTCATTATCTTTTTGTGGAGTTGATGTCTAAGGTTCCCAAAGATAGTGAATAAACTATGATCAATAAGTCCTTGTAGGATTAGTGTTTGTTCCTCACTGCCTCTTCTAATACTGGTATAGAGACATATTTTTGTATCTTCAAACTCATTGTTTCAACCCTAAATTATTCAAAGACGAGAGTTGATGTATTCGTCATCAAGACAAAATTTATCTCATCGTTGTGGATACCCTGCAACGTCAAAGTGTGGACTTAGTTTTGCATTGATGTTTAGTCCCATAAAGAAACAAAGAGGGTTTTGAATGATTTCCATGCCAAATCATGTGGTGAACATCTTTATGGTATACCCATAGTCTAAAAAATTATGCTCACAAGATACTTTTGGCCATCCATCTTTAAAAATTGTATTAATGGAGTCTAAAAAAGTCATCATTGTCAAGTATTTACTTGAAAAATGAGTGGTCATCATGTTTTGTTACACCTTATGGTTACCGCTAGCCCTTTTGCAAAATAGGGTATTGATTGTATGACATGCAAGCCTACTTCAACTAGTGGCCACAACTACATCATTATGGTTGTTGACTACTTTACCAAGTGGGTCAAAGCTATGCCTACTTGTTCCAATGATGGAACCACAATGGCACTTCTCATTTTCAATCATATTATAGCTAGGTTCGATGTACCTAAAATGATCGTGGTTGATCACAATGCACATTTTTAGAATAAAATGGTGACCGAGTTAGTCACCAAGTTGAGTTTTCAGCATGAAAACTCATGCCCTTACTATCCTTAGTCTAACGGTTAAGTAGAAACTATAAATTATGTTTTGAGGACTGTGATGCAACAAATGGTGGTTAATGATCTGAATTTATGAAGGGAATGAAATGATATACAGATTCATAACCAAAACACAGAGATACAATGAAACTTAATGACTATTAATAAATGGAGAATGTTGAAACTATATAAATGAAAAATGAAAAAAAACTAGCTTGAATGGTGGCAACTTATCTCTAAGAAGATATGTGATGGCTACATGTCTTTGCCGAACTATCTTACAATGAGGATTGAATGCCTTTTTATCATAAAGAAGCAATGAAAAACCCTAAACATCCAAAAACCTAGTCCTATGAGATGAATCACCAAAGGCTTATGGGCCTTGATGGGGTAAGCTGAAAAGTCAACTTCCCAGGGTTGTAACTTTGGCATACAATCTTCATTTGGCATGCATGATAGCTCATTAGAAATATTTATCCGAGAAGTACATTTTTTGTTTGCACTTGATAGTCTATGACTGTTGAGTGCTCGTTTCTTGGAAAAAAAAAATTATGTCATTTAGGGCCTCAAACTAGTTCTAGAGTTCATGACCTAACCATTGTAGGAAACTGCCAAAAATAGAAAATTGTGTTGTGAACTAGTGGAATAGGTTGTTGGCCACCAATATCCACATGGATTAATCCTCCCCCCTTAGGAAGCAATGGTATCCATTACTATGAGTGCCTCCATTAGATGGGAAACTTTTGCTGAACTTGGTACCTGGTGAGCCACTTGCCTTGGTGCAAGAGATGGCCTGCTTTGACAACATGATACAACTGGATTCTCTCTTGGAAAGTGCTCTTAATCTGTATGTCATGATCTAATCAATCGTTTCATGTTCAATGCAATATGGGTTGATCTTTTTCAGTGTTAGGTGTTGTTGGGTAATTTAATTGATTATTAAATTACCTGCATTATATGTCAATCCAGGTATGTGAGCTCGCGAAGTACACTACACTGTATGTGCTAGGAGATTAGCTTTCAATATTTATGCTTATCTAAAATGAATTGGAAACTTCAAAAGGAAATTAGATTCTTTAATATAAACTATGAAATTATTAAGTTCTTTGAAAGGCAATTAATGTTAAACTATTAAAAAAAAAAAACATAAAGATTATTGATCTAAGAAAACATGATATTTTACCCTATGAAAGCATGGAGATTTTGTTCTAAAACTTACAAACTTTAATCTATGGAATCATGAACATTTTAATCTAAGAAAGCAAAAGCATTTAATCTATGTAAAGTATGAGTTTTTAATCTCTGATAAGCATAAATAATTAATCTATGTAAAACAAACCATGCATGAGAATATGAAAGGAATGGAAAAGTGTGGAAAACATATATACTATTCTCACAGATCTTCGGGGGGGCCTCCTGAGGAATGCAAGGTGTTTTAAAACTCAAATCAAGAGAAGATATTTAAATCACCAATTTCATTCAGATTTGTGCCATATTAAAAAAAATAGATTCAATGGAAAAAACAGAGTTTTGCTCCTTCAATCAGCAGCAACAATTACAAATTAATATAATCCTTGACATCTCCTCCCTTCTCTCATCAAAGGGATTGAAATTTATAGATCTCTGAAGCAAAAACATACTTAGAGTTTTATTGCTATAATTTTGGTCATGGGATCTTTATAGATCAGTTTGAAAATCAAATCAAATCAAATTTCATGGACTTTTGGATCAAAGATCAGTGCAAATCAGATCAAACTTATCTCTATGCCATGAATTTGCTAAAGAACAACTTGTTCTGGCCTCTTTGTTGACTATGCATTGAATGACAAATTGGAAAACCGTTTATCCATGTAATTTGCAAAATGAGGCTCCAAAGAACCTCAAAAATCTCTCAAATGGTAACAAATTTTAGGAAACCGCTCATGAGGAACCTAATTGGGCCCGTGCTGACTCAAACACATGTTTTTGTTTCCTGAAATTCGTTTTCATTTCCTCAGAAAAAGAGTTTGAAGTTGATTGGTCAAAAATGTTGTGTTTTTCCTTTAATCTTTTGCTAGAGGTCCACACGTGTGAGCTTGGTGGAGTTTGACCAATACAAATCCATATTGGAGCTTATACAAAACCAATTCCAAGTGTTAGATTTCCTTCTAGAATGGTGCTACTACCTCAACCATGGAAATAGCTATGGAAACTTGACTAAACTACAAAAACTTGAACTCTCAAACTATCATTAGTAAAACCATGCACAATTCTCCTTAATCTACTAAAAATAGAGGAAAATGATGTTAATTAACCACTTAGACTTATAGATACGCATCATGAAGAATTATGGTAAAAATGGTGGTAAGTGAGTGAAATGGTGCAATAGATGGTTGGAAGTAATGGCTTAATGAATGACAAAGACAAGTGAGAATGATGAAAAATCAGTGACCCAACATCTCCCCCACACTGAGATCTTTGCATGTCCTCATGCAAATAACAAAACTTGATCAACATATATGTTCCAGAGTGTATATTTTGGGAATGACTTAGCTTTCTTACACCATTTCTTAGCAAACTTGAATAGTTGTCTAGTATGTTTTGTCACATAAATTTGTTTTGTATTCTGCCACCGACCAAGGCATTGACTTGACTATTAGAGTGACCCGAGTGCTTCTTTGTATGAATGGTGGATATAATTTCTCAACCTTTTTGCTACATTCTCTATCTTCTAGTTTTGCTAGGCCACTACTCAAAGTTCATCAACCTGTGATTTCACTTCAGAATTTGGAGGGTGCTAGAAAATGTCAAATTGTGCAACTTAAGACATTTTAACTTGTTCAGTGAAGAAACATACAAAAACAACAGAATTATGGACATCTAACTTAAAAGTTTGGTTCTTGTAATATTTTTTCTCATGTAACACTTGTATGCACAAATGACTGTATTATTGATATGAATGGACGGATGAAGTGGCTTTATGAAGTCAAGAAAAAGGATCAAAACCAAGTCAACAAGGTGAAAAAACAAATGAATTCTTCACCCTTGTAGCATGTTCATCATTTGAAAAAGGAGATATCATGAGATATAATAGGTTTTAATGGGTTATGATAGATTCATAAAGGCCATACAACATAAGTGAGATATATTTTCAATGTCCATATATTTTATGTTTTGTAGTTTACTCCAAAGAAACAAATAAAATGTTACCCTTTTTTCTTTTGACAAGATATTTACAAAACCAGTCTTTGATGTAAGTGGCCTTGATGTTGTTGAAGCTTTTTTATACTTGATATGTTTTGTTGGACTTAATGTTCAAGTGTATAAATGTGTCCCTTTCCAAAAACTTCAAACCATTCCAATGCTTCATTCTCAGAGGTAAATGCAATTTGTAGTACAACTAAATTATAATACCCATGAAATGGTCTAGTAGCCCTCATTTGAAAATTAGAAGATAATTAATGAAGTGCTTCATTCAACTACCCATTCAACTTCTAATTATGCCATACCTCCAGTTTTCAAAGTAATCAAAGCTTGGTCCTCAAGACTTGTTGCTTTGTTGCCTTCAATTACTAGAAGAAATATCTTGATGTCCACATCTCTTCTAACTTTTGACGTGACAACTTGCCTTAATGCCTCATGAACATAAATTTGTATTCATTTGAATAATTTCCAAACCTCTTCCAAGCATCTTACAAAACCATAAGCATAGATTGTATTATCGTTTCATATTCTTGATTTTACTAGCCTTATTGATTCCATAATCAACTTTTAATGAGAAAAACTGGCCAAGTTGCTTCTTGAAATTTCCTTCATTTCCCAACTCTTGAATTCATCTATTGTAGCCTTGATTGCTGAGTTTATATTGCTTTCATAAATATTTCTTTTTAAACAGAGGAAAATTTAATCAAAATGAGTAAAAGTGAAAGGGATGGTTGATGGTATGAGTGGTCTACAAAATGAAAGATATGGTGGCTAATAATGGTTGATGAAAAGTGGTTATTCATCATATTTTCCTAAATCTTTAATAAACTAAAAAGCCTTATGCAAGTTTTGAACTCAATTTTATCTTTTGAAGAACTTGAAATTTTGAAGTAGGGGTTGCAAATGTTGGAATAAAACTATTCTACCAGCAAATAAATTCTTGAACCTTGAGCTTTTGAAAATTTTGAAAACGACTTATCATGCCATCCAATATTGCACAAAAACATATGCCACGAACTTATTTTAAGGCCAAATTGAGTGGTTCAAAAGGGAAACAATGTATTTTTACCTTTTTACCGCCAGATTCCTTCAAAATCCACTTTTGATGAAGAAAAAGAGTTGTTGTGAAAAAATACCAAATTCTATCCTAATTTGTGCACAGTGGTAAAAATTGAAAAATTGCCTTAAAATCCCATTGAAATGCCCTTCAAAATTGTTTGTTTGTTTTTTAATTTTCCCGCGTTTTACTCAATTTATCATATTTTGAGAAAACTCAGTATCTCAAACAAAAAAAATTCCTGCTCCAATTTCTTGTAATCTCTATACCAAAACTGCCTCTGGAACAAGCTGTTACAACAACAAAAAACAAGTTGCTATAGCAATAGTTGCAGAAACTGCAATTTTCCATAGTTGTCTCTGTTTTTCTTTGGAAAATTGTTTTCTCTGAGTCTAACTGCCAATTTAGACTGTGTGATGTATGCTGAAGTAGAAACCATGAAACATAATGCATGATGACTTGAAATTAATATAATTTGCTTGAAAAATGAAATGAAATGAATAAGAGTTGTGGTGCCATCATGTTGCTGTTGAATGTAAAAAAGATGAACATGTTGCTATAAGAAACTAATAAAATATGTTGTTGCAAGTTGTTGTTGATTCCATAAAACCATACAATCTTCATCAAAACCAAAATTCATGGTACAATTCTTACCATGCGAATGAATGTGCTGAGCATGGAAATAAATCATTGGATCATCGATCAATGATGAAAATCGTTAACCAATGCGAGACAACTCACTTGTTGTCACCTACTGCAAAATATGTTTTCAGCTGTCAAAAGAGTGCAAAAGAGTAGAGAAGTTTGCAGTCATCTTCAAGGTCCTAAAAGGACTCAAAGTCTAAATCATACCCTCTCCATTGGAAAATGCTTTGCACAAAATTTCTGACAATATGTGGAAGTCCAAAAATGGACTCCTGGATCAAAAGTTATGGTCTTCTGAAGTTCAAGGATTAAAGCCTTAAGGAAAGAAGGAATGTGAGAGGTCCAATATCGGAGATCACATATTGGAGATCCAACAACATGGCATATCAATGATCACATGCCAGAGGTGTGATATTAGAGAACGCAGTATTGGAGGTTCAACAATATCAGGGATCGACGATCACCCACCATAGCGCCCAACACATCAATGATCGCATATCGGGGATCTAAGGCATTGAAGCATCAAGGGACCAGTGCATCATAATTGACAATCAAAACTTCTGAATAGGTGACAACCCGTTTAAAGTTGCAATATCGCAGAAAGTTCCTATATAGTGTAAAATTTCCGAGGGACCCAAAAATAAGTTTACAAAGGATTTTCCTGTAAAACCAAAGGCGGACGTGCCCTTTTCTCTCTTCTCAAGCAGGACGCATGGAAACCTCTGGTTGGTTTCGATAAGCTACATGTGGCAGCACAATATTGGCTCTGATAATGACCCGTGGTAGCACATGTTTGGCTCTGATAAGGACTTGTGGCAGATGACGTCAAAATGAAGTGGCAGTACAGAAGGACACGTGGAAGTTTGTTTTGGCATTTTGAGGGGGCCTATGGGGGCATATCTTAGTGACATGTGTCACTACTCAAGAAGCGATGACATCACATATCATAGGTTGATGGATGTCGGTACTTTACAGTAGTGGACACTTGAAAAAGTGTCGATAAAGGGGCTCCAATATAAGGGCTAATGCACAGTTGCAAGAGGAACAAAGAACCAAAGGTGTGGGGCAAAGCACAGAGGGATATCGGCAATCAGAGGATGATCTTTGTCACAACTCCCAAGTTAAATCCTTGATTGGAAACCGTCGATAAGGGGGCTTGATATATTGGGCTAACGCATGGTCTATAACAAGTTAAAGAATCTTAGGCGCTATGCAATTTACATAGGAAAAATAGACCTCGGGCAAGAGCAAAAGGCCCTAGCGCCTTAAGGTTAAGCACCTAGTTATAGTCGCGGGTCATATGAAGAGAAATGCAGAAAGGGGATAAAATAAAGGGGGCCAAAGGATCTCGAAACCTGTTGTTTTAGCGTGATTCTTTAAGAGTAAAAGTCCTGAAGAGGCAAAGCTTTGGTATAGCATTGTTGTAGTGTTACTAGGCATATCAGGCTCCAATAGTGTTATACAGGAAGTTTAGAGGGATGAATGAGTCGACAGCTACGATTCCCAAGAAACAAAGAGGCCACCATTATTAATCGCTCCCAGCTCTAGAAAGTGGGAAGTTCATTCAGTTCAGGTGGAAAGCGACATAACCTAGTAATGGAAGAGTCACATTGTGGTAGATACGTGGCTTGATCAGAGGCCATGACATGAAGTGGCGTGGATATATTTAGCTAGAATCATCATTCAATTTTTCCCATGATTTTTTGTTCTGTCGTTTTGTTATTCTGTTATGCTATATTTTAAAGAAAGGAATCATTATGTTGTAATGATTTGGGTGACAGAGCCTTAACACGGCAAGACAGCTAGTTGATCAAACAGTTGGAGCTCAGGCTAAGATATTTTTGTAACCGTATTCAAAGCTTCCCCTCTCCTTATAAAAATATGGAAGAAACAATTAAGAAATATTTCTAAATTCTACAAGCAAGAGGCTCGAATTCCATGGTTCCACATTGGTTCTATTGGTTTGTTCATCAGGGATTTGAGCGATAAGTGTTGAATGTATATGGACTTGTGATTTGGACTTGATCTTCGAGGATTAATGAAACTGTTATGTTGATTCCTATCAAAGCAATAAGATGTATGTTTTCCTCTTTGTATTTCACTTCATGTATGTTTTTCTTCTCCTAAAATTGTGTAATGACGTTGCCAGTTTCACTTTCTCATGGTTATATGTATTTTTTGAGTAGTAATAGTCCCTGTGTTAATTGAAGATTTACATGTGTTATTTGATAGCTTACAATACCTTTATGAGCATGGATTTACTTATGTTGATTAGTGATAAGTGTGTCCATGAGGTATATAGTATGAGACCTTAATTTGTGCTCCACAATTTCTTCCATTTCACCTCCTCATTCTTTCATACTTCTGCTAGAGCTTGATGCTCAAAATTTCATGTTGTATCCTACCCTCTACATCAAATTCCTGTTCTTTCTTTCCTCCTCTATATTTTTACTACAACACCAATATAAGGTTGCCTATTGTTATGTGTCGGCCACCAGAATCAGTCATTTCTCTTTGAGATTAACCCCCTCTGTATTCAGAGCTATGTACTTGCTTGAGTCTACCTTGATAAAGGACTATTGAACCAAGCCCCCTTTATTATCTTTTTCAAACTTCATGACATATTGGAGTGAAATAGAAATCCCTACTCATAATATTCAAAAGCACTCCTCTCTTAAGATGTCCTAGGCACTAGACTTATTTCAACCCAGAGACTGTCTCTAGGAGGCTTCCATATTCCTTGAAGCACTTGTGCAACATGTGATAGAAAAAGCTACAACATCTTACCGATAATGAAAATTAATGTCAAGGTACCTGAATGCATCTTGACAGGGATGAATGAATGTATTGAAGTCGAGTCACCTGCAAGATCTGACTATCAAGAGACATTGTTGTATTCTCATTGTTGTCAACGAGGAGTCTTGTCATAGATGTATGCAAGTTCCAAGGCAATCCAAATAATATCTGATCTTGATCCTAGATAAGGTGTTGACGTCGATGGGGAAATATTTGTTGGAAGGTGGGCCTTAAGGAATTCCACATCAACCAACTCAAGCATAGAACCAAAATTATTTGAAGAACCATAATAAAAGATTGAAACCATCATGAAATTGTAGAACTTATTGTGAACATTGCTCGCTAGTTGCCTGACTTTCAAGCAAAGCTCATGTCCGACTGCACCACCAAGTTGGTTTTCACATTAGGAGTTATTTTTCTCTTTACCTTTTTGTTATTTATTTTGTATATGTCCTACTCTACTTGAAAAAGAAATCTCGTTCAAGTATATGAATACTTCCAATGGAACCATGTGTGTAACAAGATGATAGATAAACTCATATGCAGGTTTGAAATATACTCTTTGATATGTACCAGTATATGAGAGACCAACTACCTTAATTGAGATGATGTTAGAAAATACTGAAGAATTGAGTACTGGGATCCAATGATTGTCTTGAACCAAGATTCAATGTAATCTTGTCTTCCTTGTCTTCCTACTATCATGCCATGCAAGTCTTCGGAGATGTGATCCCCAGTCATAGAATATGATGATAGACATGCATGAAACTTTTCAATCTCAAGTTCTAAAAACTTCTCTTCTTCAACGAACATCCATGATTCTTGGACCTTATCTTATTCTTCTTCTTCTGGTTTTTGTTCTTTAGTGACAACTAGTGAATCATTTTGCAATACCTCAACATTGTAAGTGGATTGGGGTATTTTATTATTGGGGATATGAAATGGTTGTGCATGTAGTTAAGTGGGAATGGATCTTTGGGGTGCTTGTATGGTTGGTAATGGGAAAGGTTGAATTGAGTTCAATTGATGATGAAACTGATGTTGTGGTGGATATGAATGGTATGAGTAACATTGATATTGGTATTGAGGATAATGAGGAAAATATTTAGGATATGGTGGATTTCCTCTGTAAGGCCGTTGCCAACCTTGTTTCCAAGATTGATTTTGAGGTTGGGATTGAGACGTCCAAGGTTGCCAAGGCAAGGGTGTTTGTCGATTACTTTGAGATTGTTGTGCATGACCCTAAAATTGAGAATTAAGATCTTGCATCATACCATGTTGATGAGGCTGCCATGGACTTCTTGGAGCTACATAACAAGATTGTTCTAGTGTTTGATTTGCTCCTGGGTAAACTGTCTTTAACCCTAGTAATGATGGACAATCTTTAGTAGTATGTGATCCTGCACATTTTTCATAAATTTTAATGTTATCAAGTGGACATTCATGCAAAGCATGTTCTTTCTACATTTAGGGCAAAATATAAATGAAGTAGCATTCTCAAATTGTTCCTTGTTTTGCATTCTTAGCATATTAATTTGTTCATTTAAATTACTAAGAATGTCTACCACATTGTTAAGTTCAATTTGACTTACCAATCCTGATGTCGACTTACTTACTCTTTACATAACTGGATCATGAGGGGATATTCCGTACTTTGCTTTTCCTCTTGATATGTTCTTGCACAATTCACAAATCTCTTGAAATGACATTTGAGAAACATATCCTCTGCCCACTGGGTTAAGAAGATCAATCCATTCATCCCTTATAGCTTTTATTAGGAGAGTTTTTAATGTGTCTAATCCTAAATCATGCAATTTAGATCTTTTGACATTATAAGTAAATCTCTCCACTAAATATTCTAGGCTTTCATCCTCTTTTTGATTTATCTTAAAGACTTCATTTCTAAGGTCATGTTGTATACAATAATCTTTTTATTTTTCCAAAAATACTCTTTTCATATCATCCCATGTCCTTATAGAATTTGTTCCTAAAGTCATGAACCATTTAAGAGCTCTATCCTTCAATGTTTCCGGCAACAAATTCAATTTTTGAATGTGTAATGAATAACCATAATATCTACAAATTATTTCAAATTCAACAATAAAAGTTTACGGGTCTTCTGATCTCGTACCTTTGAAGTTAGGAACTACGGATGGAGGGATGTTCTTCATATGAACATTGATATCAATTTCTTGAATGGGAAATCCAAAAGGATGTCCTCATTGTCATCATCTCCATCCATTTCTTCTACCTCCTTTGTCACCTCTTCTTCTACTTGCAAAATTAGGAATTCATGATGTGGATGTGTGGCTCTTACTACACCATGTGATATAGTGGGGGTGGTAGGTGATTGAAGTTTTTTTTTATAATGAATCTACCTCTAGGATGTACTAAAATGAGATTAATCTTATGCAACTAAATGGATGCAACTAAGAATGAGATGCAATTGAAAGATAACACCTATGTATACTTCCTCGACAACGACACCAAAATGCTGGGTAATTTAGTTGAGTGTTAAATTACTTGAATTATATGTCAATTCGATTACGTGAGCTTGTGAAGTACACTACACCATACGTGCTAGGAGATTAGCTTTCGACATTTATGCATATCTTAAATTAATTGGAAACTTCAAAAGGAAATTAGGTTCTTTAATATAAACTATGAATGTACTAAGTTCTTTGAAAGACAATTATTGTTAAACTAGAAAAAAAAACATAAAGATTATTGATCTAAGAAAACATGAGATTTTACCCTATGAAAGCATGGAGATTTTGTTCTAAAACTTACAAACTTTAATCTATGGAATCATGAACATTTTAATATAAGAAAGCATAAGCATTTAATCTATGGAAAGCATGAATTTTTAATCTATGATAAGCATAAACAATTAATCTATGCAAAACAAACCATGCATGAGAATATGAAAGGAACGAAAAACATCTATACTATTCTCATAGATCTCCAGGGGGCCCTTCTGAGGACTGTGAGGTGTTGAAAACTCAGATCAAGAAAAGAGATTTAAATCACCAATTTTATTAAGAGTTGCGCCATATTAAAAAAATTACATTCAATGGAAAAAAATGGAGTTCTTCTCCTTCAATCAACAACCAAATTTACAAATTAAGATCATCCTTGACATCTCATCCCTCCTCTCATCAAAGGGATTGAAATTTATAGATCTCTGAAGCAACAACAGACTTAGAGTTGTATTGCTACAATTATGGTCATGGGATATTTATAGATTAGTCTGAAAATCAAATCAAATCAAATTTCATGGATTTTTGGATCAAAGGTCGGCCTAGATCTGATCAAACTTATCTCTATGCCATGAATTTCCTAAAGAACAACTCGTTTTGGCCTCTTTGTTGATTATGCATTGAATGACGAATTGGAAAACCATTTATCCATGTAATATGCAAAATAAGGCTCCAAATAACCTCAAAAATATCTCAAATGGTAACGAATTTGAGAAAACTGCACAAGAAGGAACTAATTAGGCCCGTGTTGAAAAAAACCCATGTTTTCATTTTCTGAAATTCGTTTTCATTTGCTCAAAAAAAGCGTTTGAATTTGATTGGTAAAAAATGTTGTGTTTTTCCTTTGATCTTTTGTTGGAGGTCCACACATGCGATCTGGGTGGAGTTTGACCAATACAAATCCATATAGGAGCTTCTAGAAACAAATTCCAAGTGTCGAATTTCCTTCTATAATGGTGCTACTACCTCAACCATGGAGATAGCTATGGAAACTTGACTAAACTACAGAAACTTGAACAGTCAAATTGTCATTAGTAAAACCATGCATAATTCCCCTTAATCTACTAAAAATAAAGGAAAATGATGTTAATTAACCACTTAGACATATAGAGACACATCATGAAGAATTATGGTAAAAATGGTGGCAAGTGAGTGAAATGGTGTAATGGATGGTTGGAAGTAATGGCTTATTGAATGACAAAGACAAGTGAGAATGATGATAAATCAGTGACCCAACAGGTGCTCTGTATTTTTTGATGCGTCCAACAATAGTGGAAAGTATGGCCAAAGGTGGTACACATTGAACAATGGGTGCAAGCCAAGGAAGGGTGGGATACTTAGCTCAAAAGAATTGTCACCCACAACCTTGGTGATGGTTTCAGGTCCATAGTAGAGTCGTAAAAACTTTCGATGGGCCTCTACGAGGTGATTATTTTGCAAATGCAACCAAACCTTATCTCCCATTTTAAACTTGTGTGGCACTCGGTGCTAATCGTGGTGTTGTTTTTACTTAGTATTGGATTTTTGCAAGATATCATGGACCTTCTGGTGAATGTGTTGAATTTTTTCAATTAACTTAGTAACTTTGTCAACTTCATATTGAACATGTGTAGATATTGCTTATGTAGTTACAAGCAGTAGTGTGACATCAATGGGACCCAATGGTTGAAATCCAAGGCCCACCAAAAAGGGGTTATGGCCAATTGAGCTATGGAGAGCTATGTTTTCATTGTGTTGAACATATGGGAGGCTCCCATCCCATGTGCATGGATGCTTGGAGTTGTACATGTGCAAAATGTGCATGATCATCCTATTGACGACCTATGTCTCGAGGGTGGAAGGTAATTAAGTTGGTGAGATTGGTGTCCAGCAATGACTAGAGGCTCGACCAGAATGTGCTTAGGAACCTATTATGCCAATCTAATATTATGGTATGCAGGATCCCTACATGTACCCACACATGTCCAAAGAAGAGGTTGGCCATGGCTTTTGTTGTCACAGTCTTCTTGCAAGGAGTGAAAATAGCCATCTTAGAAAGTTTATCAATGACCACAAACACACAATCATTACCATGCTTGATAGCAGGAAGGCTAGACATATAGTTCGTCAAGATGGATTCCCAAGGTTGGGTAGGAGTAGGAAGAAGGGTGTACAGACCTTGCTTCATAATGGTTGGTTTGGTAATGTCACGGGTGGTACAAGACCTAATATACTTTTCAACATCCTATTAAAGTTTCGACCAATAAAAATACTTAAGCAATACTGCCACTATTTTCTCCACACCAAAGTTCCCTAGTACCTAATTGATGTGCCTCCTAGATCAGCTTTGAACGCTCGCTTGAAGGAACACAAAGATGTCTAAAGTAGAACAATGGTGCATCTTATAGGTGCAAGTATGGAACTTGCTTGCCTGCCATTAACATCTAGTATGTGGCAGTGAATTCTCAGTCGTTGTTTCTAGATGTCACCATCTACAGGTCTTGTGCCCACAACTGTTGAGAACTATGGTCATTGTCACAATCGAGAGATGACTGAGGCAATTTGTGACATGATCGGTGCTACCCTTCTTGTATTGGATGTTCAAATGGAATTGTTGTAGGTATGTGGACCATTTTTTACAGTGATCATTCTGTAACTTCCCTTGTGTCTACATAAATTGAAGAGGTCTGTGATCCATATGGATGATTGTCTCCTTCCCCATAAACATAATGTTTTCATTCTTGGAAGGCCTTCACGATGGAATACATATCCCTATCATAGGTGGGGTATATCTAGATAGTATCAAAGAGTGTTCACTGTGATAGGACATTGGACGTCCTTGCTGAATGAGGATTGCACCAATAGCATAGTCAGAGGCATATGTCTCAATCTCAAATGGCTATTGTAGGTATGGTAGGGTGAGGACTACTACATATCAACGATAGTGTTTCAATTCGTCAAATGCCTTCTATTGTAACTCAGACCAAGAACACTTTGTTTTTGCTTCACTCTTTGTCACTTGACTTAAGGGCCAAGCGATATAAGAGAACCTCAACACGAATCTAAAGTATAAGCTAGCAAGGCAGAAGAAGCTACAAAGCATTGTTAGATTTGTCGAGACTAGACAATCATGAATGAATTGGATCTTGGATGGATCCACATGCACACCTTTCTCATCAATAATGTAGCTTAGTTATTGGACCTTGTGCATGTTGAAGGAGCATATTTCTAAGTTAACACATAGCTTGTGTTGTCGCAGAGTGTGAAGGACTTATTGAATATGTTGCAAGTGTTTTTCACAACTCTTGCTAAAGACGAGGATATCATCTAGATATACAACCACAAAAGTGTTGGTGAAAGGTTGCAAGATATCATCCATCAGACTCATGAAAGTTTTTGGGGCATTCATCAAACTAATGGGCATGACCAACCATTCAAAAAGACCCTCTTAGGACTTGAAAGTAGTCTTCCACACATCATTTGATTCTATTGGGACTTGGTGGTAGTTGGACTTCAAATCGATCTTACTGAAGCACTTGTCCCCGTTGAGTTGGTCAAGAAGGTCATCAATCCAGAGTATCAGGTACCAATTCCTAACTGAGAATTTGTTCAGGGCCTGATAATCAATGCAGATTTGCTAAGTCCCATATTTCTTCTACTTGAGTATAATTGGGCTTCCATAAGGTGAAGAACTCAGTCAGATGTGCCTTTTTTGGAGTAGCTCTTAGATTTGTCACTTGATTTCTTCATTTTCTAAAAGAGAGGAATGGTGTATTGGGCCCATTTGGTAGAAGTGCATAGAGGGTCAAATTGATTGAATGCTTGACTTGACAGTGCAGAGCTACCCTAGTTGGTGAGGAGAAGATGTATATGTATTATGTGGAGGAGCTTTGAGAGGAAGCCATGGATGTGGCCACAATATTCCCCTCACTTTGAGAGAAAAGCAAGAAGAAGACAAATATCTCAGTTTGGGAGATGACCTTACTTATTGCTTAGTAGATATTAAAGAAATGGAAGTAGGCAGGGCTACCTCTAGTATCTTGTATACTTGACCTAGGAGGCTCAAAGAGACCTCAAAAATAAAAGTGCTCATAATTTGATGAGAATTATGCCATTGCAAAGAGATCGATGAGATCTTTCTAATAGTGTAAACGAGACCTCAAACAAAGTCTGTTTGCAAGAGTTATGAAGGTATGAAGTTTTGATGAAACATGTCAAAAAAAGGGGGCAAGGTGACACATGGCACCCTTAAGAGAGGCCACATGGCACTAACCTAGAGACATGGAGAGGCCTACAGTGACATATGGTAGTGTGACCAAGTACACAGTGTTGAGGTGGTGTTGGCATGACAAGACAAGTGTGTAGGTGATATGGCATCTTAGTGGCATCCAATTGACAATCGAGTCGGGTGACGTGGCATAGGTGGAATCATTGGTAGTAACGTGGAAATATAGTGGTAGTCGATTTAGCATGGCATGGACCAATCTACAGGCGCCATGTGTCCCAATCTCTATATGCCATGTGGCACCCTGCGATTAGCAAAGTTGGTCTACCCAAAAAAAATTAGTGGTTGTACATTGGTCGGGGTTAAACCCCCGACCTTAGTGATATAAGGCCAACAATCTACGATTGCGCCATAACTAATGTTTGAGATATATAATGGGCATAGGTATATTTGAACTAACAATGTGAGGTATATTTGAACAAATGTTGTGTCAAACCACCCAAAACGGAGAGGTCCATAGGTTTAACCTTAGAACTCCCACCCAAACAAACGACTAAATTTACCTTCGTCAATTAGCGCACGTCGCAACAATGTACTTGGTTTTTAAAGTTCGCCCCATTAAAATTGTATAAGCCAATGTTTATTCATCCGCCAAGGGGAGGATCCACGCGCCCAACCTCAGTAACGGCTTTTGAGACAAAACTGTAATTAATGCAAAGAGGTACGGTCAACGTGGTACAATTTTCAAGGTAGTGTGGCCTAGATGGGTCCATAAGTGATGGTAATAAAACCATATGGTGTTTACAATCATCTTTCACAATTTTTAAGACAAGTCCACTAGCGTAGGCTTAATGTGGATCTGAGTAGTGGATATTTGTCATTAATGCTTGGTATGAATTTCGAGACAAAGATGCACGTTTAGAAGTTGCTCATGTTTATAGTCAAAAGTTATAGAATGACGAGACTAATCTGTTGGCGCTGTGTTTGCTAAGTTTCGAGCATCTGATTACGCATTTGGGCATGGAAATTAATGTAAGTCTCATTTATTGTTGATTTTCCTCTGTTCAAGATTTGTAATAGGAATATTTGTACTTGTAGGTTTTGAATGATATTTGTATGTTGCAACATGGTAGAAAGATCTAAATTATTGGAAAGAACTCATTGTTTGAGCCTATGCATGCAAACTGAGATGGTGTGATGACGGAAAAGGCCATTTTGACACTTCATCAAAAAGTATGCATGCTTTTTGAAGAAAAATTAACTGGAGAGTAAAACATGTTACAGATAGAATTAAATAATTTACCGACAGGAACAATTAAAATAACCAGCAACATAAATATATGAAAATATGCACACAATTTATCCTGGGAAAACCCCAACTTCCGGGAAAAACCCACCCTAATGAAATTTCATTAGCCTTGACCAAAACCCTTTCCAACTTGGCCAAGTGAGCCTTCATCGCTCACCTCCCTGGCCTACATTACTGAAGTCTTCCCAACCTTTTATAGGCCCCATTACATGTAATACCATGGGTGGAAAACCATGGGTACACAATACGATGTGCCCCAAAACCACCATTGTTATACATGGTCAACCTTGACTCTAACCTTGAGTCAATTCTACCTAACACTCCCCCTGTAAACATGAATTAAGGTTCCTTGACTAAATCCAATTAACCTTGCCAAGTGAGTAAGCCCAACCCTTCTCACTCTGCCCTTACTCCCGTCAAATTTGTATACTTAGGGTATCAGTTAACCCGACATTCCCCTATCACCTAGGTCTAACCTAGACTTTACCGACAATTACCAGGGGTATGCATGCCTTACTAGGTCTTACAACTATATGCCCATTTACATGAAACTATTATTATTATTATTGCTTATTTGGCATTTATGTTTCCATCCTCTCGCCTCGATGCACATCCAACCTCATACTCTCAAACCATTTGTCATGCTTCTGATGATTTACGTTGAACCTTCCCACGAGCCATTCCTGGCATGACCCACCATCCATGATCTGGCATCGAATACTGATGGCCTCTCGCCGTTCCCAATGGGTTCATTGTTGACAAGACTTGGCGCTTTAAATTTTACCAACTGCTGACTTTAATTGCTGGTACGTCGCTTGATATTTTGTGGTTAGGGTTTCTACTGTCTTCATCGGTTAACGACCTCCGGCTGTCGGTTCTCCTTTATACGGTTCCTTACCCTTTTGGTCAACCTCTGTCCCGCTCATTTGTCATTTGCACTTTTCACTGTGTTGAGCTCTGGTTCTGCTCTGTGAGAGCTCTTTCACCTCCGTCGCTCTGGTCTCGATGCTGGTTCTGTGGGTTCTCTCGGCCCTTTGTTGCTTTTGAGGTAGTGTTTCAATGGGTTATGGAGGCGCAGGGTTTGTATTCTGGTTTACTGATTTATTAGCTCGATTCTGCTGTTTAGATGTCGTTCCTGCTCGATTTACTAATGGGTTGTTTCATGACAGGGTTTCCACCGAACTAATGCGCTCCAATTCCACTGCCAAGGTAAGCTCGGGTTCTCTGATAAACTTATTTATCACTTCTTTTTCATACCCTGACACCCTCGCTCTGTGTCTTCAGGGGTATGCTGGTTATTTATGTTTCCGGCTATGCCTCTTCGGCTTCAGGTAAGGTTCTAAGCTCCAATCTTCACCCGGTTTTTGTTTTAAATAATTATTTGTGACTGTATATGTTTCTAACCTGCTCTCATTTCGTTGCAGGTGGCTCCATATAGTCGGCTCTGTGATTCAAGGCACTTCACAGTCCCTGGCACTCACTCGAGTTCTCCAGCTCGTCCCTACGGGTAGGGTCTCTCCATATTGGTTGCCTATAATTGATTAGTGGTTCTGAGTCTTCGTTTTAGTGGGTAGTCTGTCACTTGAGCGGTGAAATAAATGGTATTTTTGTTGTCTGTGTAACCCTCCTTCGGTCCTTAATCTGTAATAATGCTATTCAGCTGTTGAAACCCTCGTTTTGTGAGATGGGTCTCTGGTGGCTTCAAGCCCTCGTCCTGTACGTCGTTATTTGATTAATTTGTGAGATGGGTATTCGCTGATTCGAACCCTCGTCCAGTAGCTTTGTGGTTTAATTAATGGAACACTCGTTCACGCTGTTTATACTCGGTGCTTCATTTCTATGGCAATCATTTAGGTTCTGTCTGTTTGTATCATTTACTTATTCGAAACTCAGTTTCGAGGCTCTGGTTTTTTTTAATGAAGTTCTTGTTGGGGAATGCCTGTACTATGTATGTTTGTTTACAACAGTTTCGTGAAATGATACAATACAATAATATATTTGTTACATATCAGCGTTTGTTCTGTTCGTAAATATTATGAGGGTTTGTTTTTCGGGTTACCTGAAAAGGTTGTTGGCATTCACGGATTTCTCGTCCGCCTTTGCCTGGATGTGATATATTTGTATATCTTCGCTCTGCGCTTCTCGTTAGCCCTCTCTGTTCGAACTCTGTCTGTGCTCGAAGTTTCTCGTTCTCCTCTGTCTGGAAGTGATTAGTTACATGTCTACACTCTGATCATCTTCGTTAATTCTCTCTGTCTTATGATTCCAACGCAAATTAGTTACACTGGATTATGTATTGATGCATGAAATTTGTTATACAGTGGTGACACAATAAAGAAAATAGAATAAATGTTTATTTGAAAAATGACTGTATCTTTCTTTCTCTGTTTGAGGAATCCTTTACAATGCTTATCTTTTTCCTTTTAATCTCCTGAGGCATAACTGTTCTTTTTCCAGTAGAACTGCCCAACAGAATTGGGTAACTGTCCACCAGTTTCTAACTGTCCCTAACTAATACAATTTATAAAGAAACTAATTAACTATCAACTTATTTTTCTGTTACTAATTCCTATTAAAAAGAAACAGTTCATAGTTTTAAGTGACCTGGTCCTATCGATCTTCTGAAAAATAAAACAAGTAAATAAAGTAAAATAACTGACAAGTCTGACACCTGTCCAGCTATGCACGTATGACTGTGTGTTCTTGTCTCTCCATGAGACCATCAACCACCTTCTGTCTCCTCAGAGCTGGATGCTCCTGCATCAAATACCGCATTATTGTTGCATCCAAGCATAAGCTTTCTCCTTTACAATGACCATGTGTCTTCCCACAATCAACAACAAGATCCAATCATTTTTGTGACCCTTCCATAACCTTGGCTCTCCTAATTTGCAGCTCTACCCTGCAATCATGTGTTGTGGCTGTCTCTGAGCCTTCTACCCATTCACTGGTGTTCTCACCATGCCCTGAATGGATTTGTTACATTGTTCTCTCACATGCCTAGTCCCCATGATTTCTTGCTAGGAGTTAAAACATTAAAAAACACAAGGTTTCATGTTAGATTTGGAAGTACTCTTGATGGTGCTAACATCGGCCTTGTAAAGTGCTCCGGTTCCAGGTCCAACTCAAATATTGTTGCTCATCCTTGCTAAGATTTGATCATTGGCAATATTTTGATCCAACGTTTGCACTACCATTCCAGCGCTTGATGCTCTTTCTACAATGCTCTAGACCACATCACCTCCTATGCAGGGCACTCAACTTTCTCCAAGACTTGATTTTCCAACATTTATTCACATGTTTATCCATCATTAATTTCCTTCGTGGTCTTCCTTTTCATTATTTCTTCTGACTCAACCCTTCGAGTGCTTCCATATTTGTTGGACCATTGTAATTAAAACCTCCTTCCATTGCACACTCCATGAGGATAGAACTATTGAACATGCAACTTTTGTATCTAACTCACCTTGTTGCCCAACTCCTTCTTATCGATTTCCATGATCTTGGCCACATGGATCCATTCCTCCCTTGAATCCACCATGATCACAGGAGCATTGATCTTCCTATATGTGGTACTCCATGTTCACCGCAACATCAATATCCTTGCACCCAGAATAGCGAACAAATTTTGCATCAATCCATCGATCTCAAGTGTTTTACCGTTGGCCTATTGAATTCACCTAAACCCATTAAGATATTTTAATTTCACCAGTCACAACAACCAATATTGCATTTTGCTTGACAACACTGCACAATGTTAACAAATTCTTCGATTACACAACGATCCTCCACACTTCAACTTTTCACAACCTTCAGATCTCTCCATCCACTAGGCCAATACAAAACCCTTGGAAATAGAAGCATCCCTCTAAAGCCAATATTTGTCTCTCATACCATATGAAGAAAAAATAACTGGAGAGTAAAACTTTTTATGGAGAGAATTAAATAAATTACTGAGAGGAACAATAAAAATAACCAACAGCATAAACATATGAAAATATGCACACAATCTATCCTGGGAAAACCCTAACTTCGGGGAAAAACCCACCCTAATTAAATTTTGTTAGCCTTGGCGAAAACCCTAACCAACCTGGCTAAGTGAGCCTTCACCACTCACCTCACTAGCCTACATTACAATGAAGTCATCCCAGCCTTTTATAACCTCCATTACAT
This sequence comes from Pinus taeda, assembly GCA_000404065.3. Taxonomy (NCBI): domain Eukaryota; kingdom Viridiplantae; phylum Streptophyta; class Pinopsida; order Pinales; family Pinaceae; genus Pinus; species Pinus taeda. The sequence goes on along the minus strand of APFE031458436.1, from coordinate 87,741 downwards.
TTAATACCATGGGCATAAAACCATCGGTATGCAATACCACATGCCCCAAAACCACCATTATTTAACCTGGTCAACCTTGACTCCAACCCCAAGTTAATTTTACCTAAAAATTTTGAGACAATTGTGATGATGATGAATATGCTTGAGTCTAAGCAACATATTTAAATAGGAGCTTTGCCACTTGTTGCGAGAGTTCAACCCCTTTGACTTGGAAAAATGGAGAACAATTTATACCACTTTATGTGAGAGACTAACCCCCTTTGATTTACAAGAGGGAGAATGTATTCAACCACAAGCTTGTATGTATGCTTATGAGAACCAACTACTCTAATTTGTAACATTAAGAGTTCCTTATTGAAGAGAAACTAATGAAGCAGCTACCCAGTCGGGAGAAGCCTGAAGACGTAGCCTACACTGGGTGAACTTTGTTACCAACTCAGTGATCTCTTCTATTATGTGATCGATCTCTTGTCTCATGTTTTATTATGCATGTTATTTCCACAATTATGATCATGAAATGAATTAATTAATGAATTTGGAGACTATCAACACAATCACAAGTTGAATATTCAAAATGGATTCAAGTTTGTTAGTGCAATCAAGTTAGAAGATCATTATTAAGAATTAGGTCATGTTCAAGGGGCTTTTAGCTAGACCAAGTTTGAATAAGTTGTCTCTCAAATCATATCAAGTTTGCTATTAGAGTAGGTCTGACATGGATTGC
>APFE031458436.1:49388-84116 GCA_000404065.3 Pinus taeda | reverse complement strand
TCCTACTTACTGGCTGAGTCTAAAATTCATAGTAGCAGATCTGGTCCCTGTTCTCAATTTTTATTTTTATTTTTCCTTAGCTACCTCGATCAGTGTGCTTAATCCGCTGACAGTCGTGCATACCAACGCGAGTTGCTGAGAAATAGTCGCGTCGACCAGCCTCTGGTGCTTGTTGCCAGTTAGGCAGTTACACAGATGCTTGTAAGTGAAGATTAGTGCTTGACCCCAATCTTGGCCAGTGTGTTATGCTCTTGTGGTTTTGACCCCGTAGGCCTTTTTGATTGTTTTTTCCCTGATTAGAAAGTTACTTTTCATTTGGTTTTGTTTTCTTGTTGGCTTATCATCTTTCTACTTGATTGATTGAGTTATTGAGTGGTCAGCGACACTAGGGCATCTAGTTGGTCGTCTATTCAATAGTTTGAGAACTCACTAAGTTAGGTTGTAGGTGTGCTTACTCTTTGCATTTTGATTTGGTCCTTTTTACGACTTTGACCTCTTTTTTCACAAGTTTGAAAAAGTTTTGTTTACTTGCCTAAACGTTTCTTTTCTAGCATAGATTACATTGTTGGTCTTGTGTTTGGTAAAGTCGGTGTTTCATTGATCTGAATGAACTTTTCTTTTCATGTTTTCATCTGCTTGAAGAGCTTATTGTCTCGAGAACTTTTTCACTGAAAGATCGTATGTGAAAAGTTTGTTTCGTTGTTTCATGAAAAAGTATGAAATTCTAGCTTGTTGCATCATTATGTTACGATAACTTTCATCTTTAAAAGACTAGAATCGCATCAACATTTGAAAAACGAAGATAATTTTTTTTGCTTTTATTTTTGAAAGGACTAATAGATAAGTGTTTGTCAGGAAATTAGGAATTGGAATGCATTTTTCATTAGTTTATTTTTTTTTTAAAGTAAGGTAGTGAAAGATCGTTTCTTTTTCAATTGCTTGGTTGTTTGCATTTAATTGAGTACTTTATACCCTCTCTAGTGTAGGCATTTCATCGAATTGAAAGGGTCTTGTCTCATTTAGTTTCATTTAAGGTTTTTCAAGTAGCACTGCTAAGACCTGAAAACTGAAACTTAACTCAAGATCAACTTTAAAATGAATTCAATTAACCTAAGGCACATTTGACGTTAATGATCATATCTAGAAGGTCTAGGCTAGAGACATATTCTGGCATCTTTAAACCTAGTAGATGTTGTTAGCTTCGGCATTAGAATACGCTAGTATGGATTTGTGCTCCCCATACTGTCAAGTATATAATGAGAGACCCCACTAGGTTGCAACCCTTTTATCCTTAGGAGGCCGAGTCAGCTGCCTTGCAAACGTGATAGACCGATCACAACATTTGGGGAGATTCACTGCTCGTACTTGTTGGTTCGTTGGGAGGTATTCTGTAGTTCACGGTTGCTTGGTAATCCTGTTTACCTAGATCATCCAGAATAGTCATTTGATCTTTTTGACTCATTAAACTTAAAAGATCATTTGAGCACTTGTCCTTTCGAACTCATTTCCAATCGAAAGCGATAGATTCATCTTTGTTTCTTTCTCGACTCTTAAAAAATGAAAGAGCATCAGTATTTTATGCATCTTAATAATTGATTGCCCATGATCCAAAACATCATGTTAGTCTTTTTGAACAAATCGTGAGTTTCCTTAAAGGGACATTTTAAAGCCTCGAAATTATTTGTTCCATCGACTAAGACAAGGTCATCGTGGCTGAGCCATTTAGTTCACCCAATTCCTCTTCCTCTCCTCCGTTTGAAAGATTTTCTAAGGAGTTTTTTCCTGAGTTACCAGAATCACTCGAGGACCAAAATGTTGAACTCGCAATTGTTTTGAGTGTTCAACCATTGTCATCTCGTCCTTCGCCTACTTTCGATATTGGGTCATCTACTGATTTTACCCCGGAATCTCTGGACAACCCCATTCGAACTCCAGAGAACTCGCTGACCACTAACGGTCAGCTTGGACTAGTTATCTATCCTTCGAATCCTCTGTTTGATGTTGTTGAGATATCATCGCAACGTCCTTACAATTCGCATGACTAGCCGGGTGTTCCTTTGGAACTACCCCTAGTACTCGTTCGACCATTCATTGTTGCTTGTTTTCAAACATGGAACCCGAAGGCGATGCTCCAGTCACATCTCCGGATGAGTCCAAAGTTTCTACTCCACACACTGTTGAGGGGGAAGAATTGCAATTGCAGTTTCCTCCTGAGGGTTTCCCTTTTTCAGAAGGTATTCCCGCCAGTTTTCCACCCAACTATGTGTCTTTGGTGCACTTGGTTTTCAGTCCCGGTGCAACCCACCATTCCGAATACTTACACGTCAGACATAATCGATAGTTTCAAAGATTGTCTCTGTCAGTTCCTCCATATCGCTAGTCAGTGGCTAGATTGTGCCACCGCCTAGGGGGCAGAACCTGAATGTCTCCATGGTGTTAGGTGCCATTAATGTGAGTAGCTCACAAGCTCACATGCTTGGTATAAATGAGCCTTATTCTGATATTATTTATAACCCTGATGATCCTAATGGATCGAGCAATGTCCAGTACCAATAGGTTCAAAATCTCGTTGGTCCATCTGGATCGAGAAATGTTCAGTATCAGCAGCCCTATGGGGCTCAGGTCCAATACCAAAATCCTTACGTTCCATATGGTTCTCAAGGAATGGTTAATCAACCTTACACCCTCCAAACTGGGCAATACATCCATCTTGACTACGACCAGATTCAGTTCAGCAATTTCCCAGGCACTGTTCAAGTACCCTTGCAACAACAAGGACAACCTCTACAACAACAAGGGAAACCTTTGTTACTGCAAGGGCAACCTTTGTTGCAACAAGGGCTCTCTGCGCAATAGCAAGGGAAAATTATCCCGCAGTAAGGTCACCTGCAACAACTGCAAGGTCAATCCTTACAACAGTTGCAGCAAGCGACGCAGCAGTAGATGAAATATACTCCGCACACCTCTCAGCCCATGTCCTTGTAGGGCCAGCCTCTGCAGCCCCAGGGACAAATTTTGTAACCGCAATTTCAACCCTTGCAACAACAAAACCAACCAGGGCAACAACAACCCTTGTATACATATCAACAAGGTCAACCTTTGCAAGGGCAGGGTCAAGGTAAAGTCTTGCAGTAGCAGGCCCAAAATCCTCATGTCCTAGGTCAACAGGTTCATAATTCTACCAGCTAAGGGCACCAGGTACAAAATCCCTACGTCCAAGGGAAACAAGTGTATCAACCTTATGCCCAAGGACTGCAGATCCAAAATCCTCTTGTTCAGGGACAACAGGTTCATCAGCCGTATGTTCAAGGACAACAGGTCCCATATCCATATATCCAAGGTCAACAGGCTCAACAACCTTTTAAATCATATGTTGCCTATTGACAATCTATGCCTGGATAGTTTCAAGATATTCAAGGTCAAAATCCTCCCTATGGTCAAGGTAATATGTAATGGGGGCAGCCTCAGATTCCATATGGCCAAAATCCCCCATTGTGGGGCCAAAATCCTTACCAAAAGGGATGGGCTTTTCTCTATGGGCCCGCTTATCGACCTCCCATGCCTTTTAACACTCAATTACCTTTCTTGGCTACAATCGAGTTGCTAGAGTATTGTGCCTTACGAATGATCTAATCCTTCATTCGCTGTACTGGTCTCCGGTGTCGTCCAAGATACCAAGTGATTGTCCAAAGTTCGATGGAAAAGCTAAAGAAGATCCTCAGGCCCATGTGATGACATATCACCTCTGGTGCTTGTCGAGCTCGTACGTGGATGATTCCATTTGTCTTTGTCTTTTCCAATGAACCCCCATGGGTGTTGCAGTGAAATGGTACATCAAGCTACCTCAAAGTACTTATCATGAGTTTAACTCTTTAGCCATGGTTTTCCTCATGTATTTTCAGTTTTCGGTTCACTATGAAACTAGCATCTATTTGCTCACATCACTTAAGAAAGATACCGCGACGCACATCTGTGATCACATCCAGGAATGGAGACGTAGGTGTCGCCTGATCAAATTCGAGACTGCTGATCAGTTGTTCACTGAAAGGTTTACCAAATCATTCGTAGCCCCAATTGCTCACGATATAGCTATGGGTGGATAAATCACTGAAGAGTAGGCCATCACTTGTGCCCAATACTTGGGTCTAGTTTACTCTCAGTCTAGCACTTTATACGAGTTATTACCCAATGCTCCGCGGCCATCATCTGATCCCGCAACATCAAGTCACTAGTTCCTCCCATTGATGGAGTTATTGGTTCAGTATCCCAGACCCCTACTAAAATTTCTTCCAAACAGAAGTCGGTCTCGAATGCTTCCCCTAATAGTTCATCTCAGAATCCACTCGGCCCTGGTAAAACCTCAGAGGTCCATGCTATCCAGTCTACCACAGTGGACAAATCCTCGAAAGGGAAAAGGAAAGGCAAAGGAAAAGCTAAATTCGATGTTCCGAAATAGGGTCATCCCAAATGATCTGCTAGCAAATATTCGCAACAAAAACCTAAGTATCCCTGCCTCATTTGCAAGGAAGATCACTACACTAAGGATTGTCCTCGATGATCTAAAGTTAGTCACCTACTCAAAGGGACTCCTACTGTCTTCAAAGAGCCATTTCCGTCTCAGTAGACCCAAATGACAAATCAACCCCAATCTGCTTCCTCTGGATCTCAAGTGTTCATGATGAGCACGTCTATTAATGTGGCTACCTGGTCTAAATACTATCAAACTCCAGCTGCGACAACTAGGAAATAGAAAGAAGATGCACCTTCTTCTTCTACCCCGAGTTTTGGCCCTCTGCAAATTGAGCTCCCTAACCCTGATTCCACTATGTGGCCACCCTCTCGAGGTGTACTACGGAAATCCTCGTATAATCCCAACAACTGAGCCACTCAACACTACAATATTGTTGAGGATTTGGTTCAGGCGCTGTCAGCCATGTCGGCTCTCGAGGTACTCCAAAGTTGCCCATCGTAGCGGAAATCTTTATTGTTAGCTATCGGGGGCATCAATCCCACTGATTTCAATTTCATATGTTTTGATCTAGAGAACGATGTTCCACGGCTCCCTCATTAGATTTCCTTTCTTATTCAGGTAATCATCAATGAGAAGATCATCCACCACACTATCATCGATGAAGGTGCTGCTACCTACATCATGTCAATTCCATGTTGGAAGGATATTGGTTCCCCTGCACTGAACCAGTCTTCGAACACTTTGGAAGCTTTCAATGGGTACGATTCACGACCCTTCAGTGTCTTACCTAACCTTGCCATCACCCTGGAAGGCAAGACAATGCAAGTCAAAGTAGAAATTGTTGACGCCAATCACAATTATAATCTTCTACTCGGCTGAAGTTGGACTCATGCCATGCATGTTGTGGCCTCCTCTTTGTTTCGCATCATTCATTTTCCCCATCAAGGGAAATTTGTCACTATCTATTAGTTGTCTTTCTTTGCCTCTTCCTCCTCGGATGGCAATGTTCAGTACGTCAAGCACTCTGGTGCTCCCTATGAGAGTGTGGGGGCAGGTCTCTTCAAAGATTATGCCTTAATGGGAATTTTTCCACTCCCACCTCCTCATGTTTCCTTTTTCAATATGATCTCGGTCAAATCTGATCCCTGGGTCATACCTACACTAGATCTTGTTGATACTTGGGGCGAGGTTATGCTGCTTAGTCCCGCCGAAGTCAATTATGTGGAAATTGTTTCAGCTTCAAACTCTGCATCCTGTGATTCTCATGAAAACCTCTCTCGATATGTACTCTTAATCCCCTTGGCTTGGCAGTTTGGAATCATTTGATCCCTTAGTCGAGACCTTCCTTGTTGATGAAGGTATCATGGAAATCATGTCTCTCGAGGAACCGCCATGGATCGATACTCATCATTGCTCCTCATTCCTGCCTTGCCCGACAGTCATGTCTACCGCTTTCAAAGAGTCATCTTCTCCATTTCCGTCACCGACTGTTACTCATGAAGTATGGCTGGAAGGAAATTTGGGTAATATTACCCAAACGATGCCGATTGACATTTCTATCAAACCCAATATCATTGAACATGTTCATATTGGGGTATCTTGTTCTCTGGATGAGATCAAGACATATACTCGTCTATTTCAGGAATTTTGTGATGTATTTGCATGGTCTTACAAAGAAATGTCTGGCATTGATCCTAGCATTGTGGTGCATGAAATACCAATGTATCCGCATGCAAAGCCTGTTTGCCAACGGCTTCACCCGGTGCACCTTAGGAAGGCTGCTGCTATTAAGGGTGAAGTTGAAAAGCTTCTCAAGGTTGGGTTCATCTATCCTATCCCCCTTATAGACTAGGTGTCCAATATTGTCCTGGTGACTAAAAAATAAGGCACGATCCACGTTTGCATGGATTATCGAGATCATAGTCTTGTCTGTCCTAAAGACAACTATCCTACTCCCTTCATTGATCAAATCATTAATGAATGTGCCAGAAGTAAGATATTTTCCTTTATGGATGGTTTTTCTGGTTATAACTAGATTAACATCGCATCGGCCGATCACGAAAAGACAACCTTTATCTACCCATGGGGTACATTTGCGTACAAGAAGCTCCCTTTTGGCCTAAAAAATGTTGGAGCCACGTTTCAACGGGCGATGTCCTATGCGTTTCATGATATTCGCAACATTGTCCAGCCTTACTTGGATGACCTTCCCGCTCTTTCTCGTAAGCGCCAAGATAACCCAGACCATCTTTGACAGATTTTTCTACACTGCAGAAACTATAACATTTGGTTAAATCCACACAAATGTGCTTTCTACATAGAATCAGGACGACTCCTCGGCTTAATCGTTTCCAAGGACGGTATTCACCTGGATCCGCTAAAAGTCGAGGCAACTGTAAATTTACCCCCTCCATCCTCACTGCACCAATTCTAGAGCTTGCAAGGAAAGGCCAACTTTCTCCGTTGTTTTATACCAAATTATGTCGGGCTAGCTACAGGATTTACCTGATTACTTAAACAAGGAACACCCTTTGCATGGGACAAGGTGGCCCAAAAATCTTTTGATGATCTCAAGGTCGTCCTCATAAATGCTCCTTTGTTGCATCTGCTGGACTATTATTGAGATTACTTTCTTTACCTAGCCACGGCCCCTAGCACCATTTCTATGGTCTTGGTCCAAGACAATGACGAAGGCAGCGAACATGTAATCTACTACCTTAGTCAAAATATCCTCAACATTAAAACACGTAATGCACATATCCAGAAGTGGGCTTTGGCTGTTGTTCAGGCTATTCAACGCTTTTGGCACTATATCCTTTTACGTATGACTACAATGGTTTTTGAATGCAACCCTATGACCTATATCCTAACTTGTCAGTTGCTGGGGGGCAAGTATTCTAAATTGATTGTCATCTTGCAAGAATTCGATTTGGTCTTCACTACGACCAAATCTAAGAAGTCACTTGCTTTCGCTGAATTGATTTGTTCCCTCCACTCCAAGGCTCTCTCTGCTGGTGCAGATGAACAACTTCCAAATGAGACCCTTTTCCTAATTAGCACCCTTGAGCCATGGTACGGTGATATCATCGTGTATCTCCAAACGTCCACGTTTCGGTTCGCATTGACCAAGGATGATCGTGAAGGATACGACATCTCTCCCAACCCTACCAGATTATTGGTGATACTTTATACCATGTCGGTGTCAATTCAGTTCTTTGCCGATGCCTTACGATCGAGGAAGCTAAACGAGTTCTTAATGATTTCCACTCCGGGGCATGTGGCGGTCATATGTCTGGTTACGCTATAGCTCAAAAAATCCTTCGTGTCGGTTATTTCTGGCTATTTATCTTCAAGGACTACATTCTTGTTGTTCGTAAGTGCCACGAATGCCAAATTTACCAATGCAAGATGTGCGTCCCACTCGCTCACCTACACCCCGTCATTACCGTAGGTCCCTTTGCCAAATGGGGCATTGATTATATGACATGTAACCCTCGTTCGGTCAGGAGGCATAGCTATATTATCATCACTGTGGATTATTTCACCAAATGGGTTGAAGCGATGCCTACATATTCGGCAGATGGTAAGACGATGACCCAATTCCTTTTCAACCATGTTATTTCTAGGTTTGGCGTACCCCAAGCCATTATCACAGACCATGGCTCCCATTTCAGAGATTACATGATGGCTGAGCTAACATCTGCATTGGGCTTGCGCCATGATGGCTCGACCCCATATTACCCTCAAGCCAATGACTAAGTTGAAGCCGTGAACAAGGTTTTGGTCACAATGCTTCAACGTACTATTGGGATGGACAATTCTAATTGGCATCTCATGCTCTTTTTAGCTCTGTGGGCTTATCAAACTTCAACCAAAGACACAAATGGTTTCACACCATTCCAGTCGGCCTATGGTCTGGAAGCGACATTGTCAATCGAATACGAGATTCCTTCACTCAAGTTAGTTGTTGAACTCCTCCCCGAAACATCATCTCAAGAGGAACGAATGGATGAGACTCGCCATCTCGCTGCCTTGGTCATCAAAGCACAAAAGAAATGGGTCAAATCCCATTTTGATCAGTCGGTCTCCCCTCATGCATTCTTTGAGGGTGATTTGGTCTTATTATATGACTAAGCTAACGATAAGCTGGGGGTAGGCAAGCTCGAACCTATGTGGCATGGGCCCTATATCGTGAAACGCATTTTGCAGAAAGGAGCCTATGAGCTTATTGATTATGAATGAAATCCTCTCGATAAGCCCTGAAATGGGCTTTACCTCAAAAATTACTATGCCTAGGTCATCTTCCATGGTTACTTATATACATTAGTGTGAGATTCATTTTTGTACAATGTGGTTTTGTGTGATAGTTTTCAAACAACTTTCCTATTTACTATGCTTTTCTTGCTTTGTAGATGTCTATGACTCCTCACATTGGTTTCGCTAATGGTGCTTGTTGTAGTACCCAGAACCTATCATCTGCGATATGGGCTATCTATGACCCTAATGGTGAGTTGATTGACCTTCAAGGTATTTTCCTAGGTTGCACAACCAACAACAATGCTAAATACAATGTGGCCATCAAACTGTTGTTAGAAGCCATCACTCTGGGCATCAGAGAATTGGTTGTCAACCTGGATTCACAACTTGTCGTCCTTCAACTGAACGGGCAATATTCCATCAGGAACCCTCAAATATTGAGAATGTATCTTCGTATCCATCTATTGGAAAGGAATTTTGATTATATTACATATCATCATATTCCTAGACGCATGAATACATTGACAGATGCATTGGCTAATTATGTGTTGGATAGACATTTACGAAACATGTAAAAGATAAAACAAACCATTTGTACCATAATAGACAGGAAAATACAACACACACACAGACACAGACACACACACACACATATATATATATGGTGAGAATTTGTTATACATCAGAACCCCAAAAAATAATATGTGTGTCTAAAATAACATCAGAGGCTCGCAGGCCTCATACATCCATGGCACGCAGGCTTGTGCAACACGACTCAGTAATCGGTGGATCCGATCTGAGACTCCCACTGTGTGTCTCTGGTACCGATGGGGAATGTCTCCTATCCAAGAATACTCAAGGATACCATGAGTTAACCCCTCAAGGTTCCTTGCAATCTCCTCCTCATTGTCACTCCCTTCCCGATAAGGGGTGACAACATCTATAGGGCATGGAACACACTTGGCTACCGGGGACATCCTAGCTGACAGCTCTAGTCCAACATTTGCATCAACAAGAGAAATGTTATAAGCACATATATACCAAAAAAATAAAAAAATCTCAAAACTGAAAATTTGATTTTTTATCTTTGTCATCGAAGTCCTCTCCATCTGGTAAGGGCATGTCTGGATCTCCACGGAAATTAGTGTCGATGTATGGCCAGTCCTCCATGACGATCTTCTATCATCGCAGCCATGAAAAGAATGCAGGTCGGTATGAAATATGTTGATCCCCGTGATCTTGGGCATCAAACGAATCTAGCGGGCCATCCACGGATCACGTGGCATAGGAGGATCCACCTTAGTCAGCTGATACTGGAACAATGGTACTCGTTCCAAGAAGAAGGTCACGAGTACAGATCCGAAGCAAAATTGCTTCAGATTCCCCACCTTGGCTTTGGACAACTGATGCTTGATATTCATCTTCATGGCCTTTGCCTAGTTGAAGATCGTAGGAGCTGTGAAGTCAATAACGTAAAGGAACTTTGACTTGTTAGTCTCATGTTCTGCCTGGGACCCCACCACTCTGTTGATATTCAACAGAAGCACCCTCAGTGTCAAATCTTGCACACTGGAAATCTCTATCTTCCCATTCTTGGATTTCAGGGCCTCAGGGTAGTGTTTGGCAAGCAAGGAATATATGCTTGCCCCAATCGGGCGTGACCCATACAAGTTCACTAGCTCACCTCTACGAGATAGTCAAGTGATGAAGTAAATATCTGAAGTTTCCAACTCTAGTTCCTGGTCACCAATGACAAAAATCTCTCGATTAATGTCCCAAAGATTAATCAGGTATTGAAGCAATTCGGGCTGGGCCCACATCCCTGCGTAAGGAATAATTTGAGGAGCCCACAAGCCCTCAAAACCTCTAGGCAATTTGGTTCATTCATTTCATGGGTGTCAACATCTTCATGTTCCCATTCCTTCCAATCCACCATTTTCGATGATTCACTCCTGCAAAAGCCATTAATTTGAGTCAATAATCATCCTTGGCACATAAAATTCAAATTTAAATGGTCAGTTTTTGAGAAAATAGTGTTTTTCCGTATCCACGGCACCGATGCACTTGTTTTAAAAACAGTTGCACCAATCGGCATGGATGGCTTTATTAATTACCCTCGACCGGCCCAATTTCGTGCCCGGAAATCACACCGATCGAGGGCGAAAAATATTTTCAAAAACCTCCTTAAAAAACTAAAAAAATGGCTAAAAGCATAAATAAATAGCATGAAAATGGAGCTCAGGGCTTCAGTTATTACCTGGAACTAGCGGCTCGTCGATTGACCTCCTGGATCTCCTGTAATCTATTCCGGAACAATTAGGGCAAAAGTGGGTAAAAAGTCTTCACAACAAAAGTAAAATGGTAAATGGTAAAAATTTATTTACTTTTCCCCTTTTTATTCATTTTTTGATGAAAATATTAGGTTTTGTAAATATTTTGACCTATTTTGCCTCAAGGAGTCGATAATACACTTTACCTTACTTGTGCAGTGATAGGTGATCGATGTTTGACGATGATGATGAGTCACGTTTCAGCTCTTTTCTCGACTCGTTAAACTCATACAAAAAGATTGCTGAGTATTTTTTCCCTTTTGACTCATTAAATAGAATAAAAATAGGTGGGGGGGTCCGCTTTCAATGCTTTTCTGACCCTTTAAAAGCAAAAATATGGCCAATCCCTTGTGGTTTCGAACTTGTTAACGAATGAGAAACGTCGTGCACCCAGTATAAGTTTACCCCTTTTTCGGGTTGGGAGGTACTATTTATGAAAAAGGTACTCCTTGACTGAAATGGTTAGGCGGTTCTCTCAAGTATTTTTTTCTACCTTTTTGGGGTCGAGAGACACAAATGTATGGAAAGGGACCATGTGGAGTTTTCTTTTGCGTGTCTTTTTCAAACTCTCTAAACATGAAAAAGATACCAAGTTACACCTTTGTTAGACTTGTTACACTATTAAACAACATCGGATTCGTCACCATAACGAACGTGAGCTTCTCCTTCCTAGGGTTTTTTAAACTTACTAGGTCGTATTCATCCGAAGGATGAACTTACAGTGCAAGCATATGCTATCCCCTTCAAGATTGCAATTAAAAAATAATTGGGGTACTTGCCAGAAATGGTGGGGGAAAATTTGGAAATCTATCAGTCATGTCGACAGCTCACTCTTGAACATGACATCCTTTGCTTCGTGTTGGGTTGGGACATCCTCCTTTGCATTGTTGACCTTCCTGGGCTTTGGCCATTTATTTTTGCCTTCCATTTGATCTCTGCCACGTCATCATGACCACCAATCCCATGGATCCTAAAGCTTCCAAACTTCTAGTTGTGTCACTGATATGTTCAAGAGTTGTCCTTGTGTAGTTACACTTACCTCTGATTCTCTGTATTGTCCAAAATCATTTTGCATTCTCTTGTATCGCATCGATGATGTGGTATTCACTATGGCCCTCCTTCGACATGGTCACTTTTCATTGACTTCAACTCATTATCCGGGAAGTTGATCGAGAGACTCCCTTCCAATACCTTAGATCTTGCATGCCCTAATGGCAAGTTCTTCGCACTCGACGACAAGTTCACATCATTGGCTTTCGATTGAGTGATTTCATGGATGTTCAACTTCAGTTCTTGTATTCAAATTCATGGATTGTGCTGATAGTACCTTGAGAACCATTGCCATTATTGGTGGTTTCTCTCGCACTTGTTAATAGTTTACATCATTGACTGGTAATCAAGCGACCTTCTAGCATGTTCGACGTCAACACATCTATTCGCATGCTAGAATCTATACTTAGATCGGGGCGCGTTGGAGCACAAGACCCTGGAATTAGATCACATAAGCCCAAGTTGAAAAGTGATGTGACATGGTTATGATGATGTGAATGTCTCTTTTAGATGGCTGGCTGCGACCAGGCCATGAGTTATCATACATGATCCTTCTGATTATTGGATGGTTGCGACCATACCTTGGTTTCATTATGATCCTCTTTGACGGATGGCTACGCCCATACCTGGATCCATTTACATGATCATTCTTTGGATGGTTGCGTCCATGCCACGATTCATGTATCATTTGATAGAGATCTTAGTTTATATATATGTATCTGTACTTGCTTGTAGGTTTTCCGACAGAAAACTGGTTCCCCACACTGATTTATAAAGCATTTCATCCCTCACTCCAGCTTGACCTTCACGCTTTAGGGGGCATCTTTTACACAACATTTTACCACTATCCCTGTACTCCCCGTTCCTTGATCCTGGAGGACCTCTATAGTGAACCACACATGCTTTGCCTTCATGAAGAAACTTCCATTGTGTCCCTCTTCATGAGCAGATAAATTCCCTTTTGCACCATTTCCCCTGAAACTTTTGTTTTGCCCAGTTTACAAGGCCGACGCTAATGGCCTTGTCTCCCCCGCGCCGATGTGAAGAGATTAGCACTACTCCTCGTGTTGACTGGAGCGACTGCGCTGTGTTCTAGTCACACTGGTCCTGTTATGGAATTTTTTTAAAATTAGAACCAAAGCTTCTAGCTCTAGAAGCTCCGTAACGGAAGTCCGGTAAATGGTTTGGTTGGATGGGGTCGAGGATGACAGTTTGGGATCCTTTCCCTATAATGATGGAACTACCTCAAGGAATAAGTCCTTCTCCCATGAGAAGAGGATCCATCTCCCATCCATATTTACTATATAAACCTCCCTTCTTCCCAAGCACAAACTAGTTGTAGAGTTTTTGGTTGTGTTGATCCTATTTTGGTTTGGAGTAGACAAGCAAGCTACTACTAGTTGTAGCTATCTAGTTGTGTGAGGGAGAAGTGTGATTTGCTTTGGAGTGAAGCCTAAATGGAAGAGCCTTAAGACTATTATTGTTGATTGAGGTCATCATGGAATGCTAGTAGAAGTGTGTGGGAACCTGGTCTTGTCAGAGGAAGACTGTAACGTCAAGACGAATGGTTGTAATCTCTCTTTGATATTAATATATGCAACTATCGATTGATTTCCTACGTGTTTTGTAATATTACATATTCATGGATTAATGTTTCTTGACTTGTTAAGTAGGTTGAATTGCGATTTGTCTATTATTATCTTTGTGTGTTGTTGTTGTTTACTTGTTTCAGGAGCTTGAAGAAGGAAGTGAGAGATTGTTGGAGCAAGTAAGCGAGGACATCATCAAGCAGGATAAGCAGACTAAGAGGTAGGCCCTCTTGATTGATTCTAACCTAAGGAAATCTTCCATAGAATGTGTCTGTTGTGGCTAGACCCATTATAGGGCTAGAGGAATTCATTCGTGTCCGCACTTATAATTTTACTTCACCGCACAAAGATATGTCGAAAGAAGGACCAAAAGCTCATGAAAACACTTGTGAAGAAAGAAACCCTTGTGCAGGAACCAACATATGAGAAAGTAGAGAGAATTTTAACCCTCCATGAAGCTACTCAGGAAGAAAGACAACTACAATAAGAGAGCCCATTAGCCTGGTTGGGTAAGAGATGGGTAACCTTTTTAATTAGTTGAGAGTGGCCACAATTGTAAATCACATGTTGTTGTTGAACACCCCATAGATGGGAATTTATTTTCATAAAAGTGGTAAATTGTATAACATTGGTTAAGTGTGTCACATAGTTATATTTTAGGCCTTTTGTTGGGTAGATGATCTGAAAATGGGGCACTAAAGGCTTCTTGTCAAACTTACAAGAACCTCTCCCACTTCCAAAGCTTAAATGTTCCTAAGATCTAGTGATTAACCAATTGCAGAATTAATAAGTGCTTGAAAATAGGTGTATGCTTATGTTTGTTTTAACTATTTATGTGCTTTGAGTTCTGTTGCTTATGCTAATGTGTAAATACATGTAACAGTAAAACAGTGCAGCAAATAACAAACACATAAGACAACAATATAATATGGAGTTCACCAAAAACTCTTGGGCTACATCTCCTTGAGCTTTAGTCAACTCGACTAGGCTCTTTGGGATTATGGCATAAGTTCTTTTACAAGCTCCATGCTCAACTCCATTGGATTATACAAAACTTATGGGTTTAGAATGCCATCTTACCCCATTGGTTGTCCTCATTATGCAGACAGATCTAGGCTTCTCTGGACTTGACTCCTTCAATCAGCACTGTGAGCTATCTCGCTCTAGCTTGGACCAACTCCCTCAGAATTCTCTCACTGTCTCTAGAATGCCTTCTTCTATCTTTAGCACACTCTGAACACCGGCAGTAGCTGGACCATTTCAACCCTTTGCTGTTCTGCAACTTCACTATGACATCACGACTCTCAGAAGTCTACTTCGAGCTTTGTGGCTCTAAATCTCTACCTCCAACCATTGGTGGATATGCCTCTATCAAGCACTCTGGCTTTGCGGCTCTGGTGCTCTAGCTCTAGCTCTTGGCTCTGGATCTATGAGTTTTCAACATTTTACTCAACCTCTAAGCGACTATCTCAACAACTTTCAGCTCTCTGGTTTTTTGCTCGACCTCCAGGCGACTCTAAAAACTCCTTCAGCTACTCTACTCTAGCCTCTACCTTGTCAATTGGGCTCTCTGGCTCCTTTGAGGGATTCTTCTGGCTCTCCGACTTCCCTAGGTGTTTCTCTACATGTAATCAATCTTTTATGGATCTGTGGCTTCTTCCGCTTCTTGTCTGTTCGATTGGCCATCTGGCTTTGTGGCTCTATGGCTCTGCGTGTTCCCAAACCCATCATTGTCTGCAAAAACACCTGCTTGCAGCGTGGCATAATGATTAGGAGCTGCTACAAAGGATTTGGGGCCTTCCTTAAGGCAAAAACCCGAAAATGGGATAAAATTCCATTACACAGAGATTTACTGGAAATACACTATCAGGCGTGAAATCCGGACTTCAAATTCCATGAAATCACCCTTATAAACCCTGTCGGGTCCACCTTTCATCAACATATCGCATCGCATAGGCGGATTGGCCAAAACACCAATACACGGGAAATACATAGAAATCCCAAATTCCCGGATCTAAAAATTTATGAAATTGGGTTTATAAACCCATCGGGTTTGGCCTTTATCAGCTTATCGCTATCACAATCGCATTGACCCTGATATTGGGGATCGCCGATTATCGATCGTTGATTAAATCTGGACAGTTGATCTGCTCCTTGATCGGACTTTCGATATCTTATCACATGTTGCTATTGCATTGGCCCTTTGTATCGGGGATCACCGATCTTCCGACCGCCAATAAATCCTAACCATTGATCCCTTTTCCGAATTTGACAGTTGAGATCGCACATCGCTATTAGCATATTACATTCAGAAGAATTTGCCTTCTTTTCAAAGGAACAAAGGCAAACTTCTTTTTGCGATAACTTCATCATTCGAAGTCCATTTTAGCCCATTCAAGTTGCAGTAGATTCAAAATGAAAAGATCTATGCAATGGGACTGTTTTCAGGAGCATCCTTGGACTTTAATTTTCCTCTATGATGAACACTTTAGACTTACAAGTCTATCCAAGATCCATTTTGGATCACCCCTTCCCACTAAAAGAACTTTTGGTCTCCAAAAGACTGATATACTGATCTGAACAGTAAATGAGAGTAACGACACCCTCTTCTCTCAGCCTCCATACACTTGCCTTGAATAGTGCCTCTGAACCAAAGATTTTGACCACTTTCCTTCCTGGATGTGCTGGTCTTCCTGGGAAGAACTGTTTTCCTCTTGACTTCATGTAGAACTCCTGTTGAGAAGGTTACAAAAGGTAGTTTGAAATTCTCTACCTTGATCATTGATCCAAGGTGGCTCAAACAAATGCGAAGTACATCTGTTCCACAAAATTTTCATTTGTACTTGTTTGAAAAGTTGTCGACAACAACTGTTAACAACAACAGTAATACAGACAACAACTGGATGGCTTAACCTCCTGCTTCAACAAAAGAAACAGATTTCACATCTTGTGAACACCTCCATGTCTTATATCTGCATACAAATGATGGACTAGATAACAAGCCCACAAAACATGCCTTTAAAACAAATGACCCTTCAAGTCAAGCATGTAGAAAAAGACCTTTAAGACTCTTTTTCAAAAGATGAAACACTTCATCATCATCTCCATCTTGGAGACCAAATCAAATTTTTCTAAGTCAATATTAACATGCATGTTTAAAAGCAAAGTAATCAACCCTTCAAGTTAATTACACATACATGTTCAAATACAAGGGAATCTTCAACATCCTTGTGTTCATGCACAACATTCTCATTCATGCATTTCATGCTTCAACTTTCACTTAAGCACACTGTACTTTCGAAGCTGAAATGAAATATAATGTTGCAACAATAAAGTGAGTCTCCTACTGAACCTTTTCATTCACCTTCTTGGTAAAATCATGCAACTTTCATTCCATCAACAAAGAAATGCAAATAGATGCCTTATATCAATAGACATGCAATCTTAATTGGATAAGAGCTCTACCCATTTCTTACCAATCCATTTCAAAGGTCTTTCCTTTGTCTGCACATCAGCATCAACATGTGAATCATCTTGAAACACATCATCCATGGAAACTTCCTTTCCATTTCTGCCATCTTCTGTTTCCACCTTCTTTAGCTTTCGTGGAAGCATTGTTGGATTCAGAGTCCAACACTTTTCAGCAAGATGCCCTTGCTTATGGCAGTAAGTGCAGAACATGTGCATCCTCTTGACAACAGGATTTGCCTTGTCCAATGGACCTTTGGCTTCTTACTTCCTTCCCTTCAAAAGTTTCCTACATGTGGCTATCCTCTTCCAACATCTAGAAACATTATGGTTATCCAAACCACAAAAGGAACATGCAATTCTTTTCCCATATCTATGTGGAAATTTACCATGCTTTGCAAAATCAAAAGGAATATGATTAGAACCATATTTATACCTTTCTCTTTCACCTTTATTGCCTTCATGAGGAGGTGAGTCGAATGAAGAAGTGGCTCCCTTTGGAACACCATCAATATCTTCAAGGCTTTCAGAGTTTCCATAACTCTTTGGTTCAAGTGTATGCTTCTGAACACCTTCATCCTGAAAATGATGTTTCAAGCTATTGCATTCCTTCTGAATGCAATATTTACAATTTTGATGTAGAAGACCTGAAATGAAACTCCTTCTTGGAACTGTTTCAATGGCCTTCATGGCAACTTTGGAACTCTCTCCATATGACTGTCCATATCCAAGACCCAAATACTTAGGCCTTTCCTCAACCATTATTAGCTCAACAATACCTTGTCCATGTTTACCCAAGCTTTTTCCCTCATAGCCGATCTTGGACATTAGCTTGGAACCTATGCCTTTGGTATGTTTTTCAAAAGAACCAATATAAGCATTCTTAGAAGAATTTGAAGACAAACAAGAATTGTTTACCTCTTCTTCAAGCTGATACTTGACTAAGGGTTCTTTGGCTACAAATAACTGTGACTCCAACTCATGCATCCTTTTCAGGTTCATATTTGCAATATGAAGTTGCCTCTCCATTACCTGCAATTTGTCAGAAAGCAACTGCGTCTCTTCCTCCACGGAATTCAACTGCTCTCAAAGTATGTTGATCTTCCTTCCATCCTCATATATTTCCCTCACCTTGTCCATCATGGTGAACAAGTATTGGTTCATGTCTTCATCAAAGAATCTTGTGATGAGGGAGAAATTTGAGGACTCACTTGTAGAAGTTGTCATTATGCAAAATGAACAAAAGAACTTCAAACACGATTAACAAAGAGCTTATCCAAGCAACCTTTTGCAACAAACCTCTTGTGCTTCAAGGATTGCGTTGAGGTCCTTTGGGATAAGAAGAATGCCTTCAACCCTTCTTCCTTTTGTCCTCTCCTGGATTGAGCTATCAATAGCTTTCCCTTCACCTCTGCAAACTCAAACAATAGTCAGTCTGCAAATAAGCATACAATCAAGCAGACAATCAATCCTTGATTACCCAAACACCTTCCAGACAAGCAATCTTTGCTCTGTCAATCAAGCATTCTGATATGATACCACTTGATCTGGTATAACTAGATTTGAAATCACCTTCTTGAAGGTGGGGTTAATCAATCTCAGGCTCTGATACCACCTGATCTAAAAATGGGGCACTAAAGGCTTTTTGTCAAGCTTACAAGAACCTCTCCCACTTCCAAAGCTTAAATGTTCCCAAGATCTAGTGATTAACCAATTGCAGAATTAATAAGTGCTTGAAAATAGGTGTATGCTTATGTTTGTTTTAACTGTTTATGTGCTTTGAGTTCTATTTCTTATGCTGATATGTAAATACATTTAACAGTAAAACAGTGCAGCAAATAACAAACACATAAGACAACAATATAGTATGGAGTTCACCCAAAACTCTTGGGTTACATTTCCTTGAGCTCTAGTCAACTTGACTAGGCTCTCTGGGATTATGGCATAAGTTATTTTACAAGCTCCATGCTCAAATCCATTGGATTACACAGAACATATAGGTTTAGAATGCCATCTTACTTCGCTGGCTGTCCTCACTCTACAGACAGATCTAGGCTTCTTTTGACTTGACTCCTTCAATTAGCGCTCTAAGCTATATCGCTCTAGCTTGCACCAACTCCCTCAAAATTCTCTCACTGTCTCTAGAATGCCTTCTTCTATCTTCAGCACACTCTGAACACCAGCAACAGCTAGATCATTTTGACCCTTTACTGTTTTGCAGCTTCACTACGACATCATGGCTCTTAGAAGTCTGCTTCGAGCTCTGTGGCTCTGAGGCTCTGCCTCCAACCTCTGGTGGTTATGCTTCTGTGAAGCACTCTAACTTTGCGGCTCTGGTGCTCTCGCTCTTGGTTCTGGCTCTAGCTCTTGGCTCTGGCTCTGTGAGCTTTCAGCAATTTGCTTGACCTCCAAGCGACTGTCTCAACAACTTTCAGCTCTCTGGTTTTTCGCTCGACCTCCAAGCGACTCCAAAAACTCCCTCAGCTGCTCTGCGCTAGCTACTACCTTGTCAATTGGGATCTCTGGCTCCTTTGACGTATTCTTCCTACTCTTCGACTTCCCCAGTCATTTCTCTATGTGTAATCAATCCTCTGCGGCTCTACGGCTTCTTCTGCTCCTTTTCTGTTCGACTGGACATCTGGCTCTATGGTTCTACGCATTCCCAAATGCATCATTGTCTACAAAAACACCTGCTTGTGGCGTGGCATAATGATCAAGAGCTGTTACAAAGGATTTGGGGCCTTCCTTCAAACAAAAACCCGAAAATGGGATAAAATTCCATTACATAGAGATTTACTGAATATCGGGCATGAAATTCGGACCTCAAATTCCATTAAATCACCCCTATAAACCCTATCGGGTTCACCTTTCATTGGCAATTTGAATCACATAGGCGGATTGGCCAAAACACCAATACACGGGAAATACACAGAAATCCCAAATTCCCGGATCTCAAAATTTATGAAAGTGGGTTTATAAACCCATCGAGTTCGACCCTTATCGGCATATCGCTATCGCAATCGCATTGACCCTGGCATCGGGGATCACATATTGCCGATCACCGTTTAAATCTGGACTTTTGATCTTCTCCTTGATTGTACGGTCGATATCGCATCGCATGTCGCTATCACATCAACCCTTTGTATCGCGGATCACCAATCTCCTGACCACCGATTAAATCCTGACCTTTGATCCCTTTTCCCCATTCGATGGCTGAGATCGCACGTTGCTATCAACATATCACATTCGTTACAACCCAGGGGTTCTTCCCTTACACCATGGCATATGCCGACGCCGATCGGATAATCGACAATCGCATAATCGCATGTCATGCTGCCTGGGGTCCCGATATCGGGTGAAGGCCTGCCTCCAATGCGATAAGTTAGAGGTTTCCGTCGAGGGTTCCTTCCACCCTTGCCTTAAGTCCTCCGCTTTAGCCCATTTTTAGAAGAATTTGCCTCCTTTTCAAAGGAACAAAGGCAAACTTCTTTTTTGCGATAACGTCATCATTTGAAGTCCATTTTAGCCCATTCAAGTTGCAGTAGATTTAGAATGAAAATATCTATGCAATGGGACTATTTCTAGGAGCATCCTTGGACTTTCATTTTCCTCTGTGAGGAACACTTTAGACTTAGAAGTCTATCCAAGGTCCATTTTGGATCAGTAGAAAAGGGTATGTGTTCTGTTGTAAACTATAGAAAACATGTATGATCTCTATATGTAAATTTTTTGGGTCCAAATGTCCTTCAGTTGGGAGGAATGATCTAGGAGGCTCCATGAGACCTCAAAAACCATAGTGCTCAAAATTTGATGAGAGTTGTGCCATTACGAATAGCTCAACCAGAGATTTCCAATAACATGAACAATATCTCAATTTTTTTTTGTATGCAATAGTTATGAAGGTTTGAAGTTTTGAGGAAACATGAAAAAAAAAGTGTAGGGTGACACATGGCACCCTAAAGAGAGGCTACGTCGTGGTATTTCCATAATATGACATGTGGCACTAAGATAGATACATAGTGGGGGCTACAGTGACACATGAAAATATGACCAAGCACACAATGTTGAGGTGGCACTAACATGGTAAGAAAAGTGTGCAGGTGATGTGGCATGTTAGTGGCATTCGGTTGGCAGTAGAGTCAGGTGACGTGGCACCTCCACATGGCATTATTGGTAGCAACATGGACATTTAGTGGTAGTAAATTTAGCATGACGTGGACCAAACCATAGATACCATGTGTTCCAATCACTAGACAACACGTGGCACCTTGCTGTTGGTGAAGTTGGTCTACCAAAAAAAAATAGTGGTTGTAACAGTTAGGGTTGAACCCCCGACCTCGACAATATTGGGCCAATGGTTTATCGTTGCACCATAACTAATGTTTGAAATATATATCGAGAAAAGGTATATTTGAACTAATGTTTTGTCATATCACCCAAAATGGGGAGGTCCGTAGGTTTGACCTTGGGACCCCTTCCCAAATAAATGACTAAATTTACCTCCGCCAACTGGTGAAACAACAGACTTGGTTGGTAAAGTCTATCTCGTTAAATTATATAATCTAATGTTTATTCATCTGCTAGGGGAAGGATCTACACACCTAGCCATGGGACAACTTTCGAGATAGGGCTGCAATTAATGCAGAGAGGTACGGTCTGTGTGGTATAGTTTTCAAGGCAATGGAGCCCAAAAAGGTCCAAAAATGATGGTAACATAATTCTATGGTGTTTACATTCATCTTTCACAATTTTTTGAGACCTCGAGTCGGTTTCATCTGTTTCCTTGTTTATTTCAGCATTTACTATTTTTAGCAATTTTTCGGGTCCTGAACTTCCAAAGCAGTTTTGACCCCCTAAACGACGTTTTTTTGAGGTCCACTACAAGCTCGTGGCTATGGGAAGGATTTGCTACAAATCATATAGTACTTAGAGATACCTTTCTAACAAGGTATCGTATGCGCCAAATGAAGATAATGTGACCAAGTTACGACCTCGGGAAGTTGGTTGCCCAACGGGGCCCACAAACTCTTGGCGTTCCATCTCCTAGGGTTAGGGTTTTACCTTATTGTTCAGTAATAAATAGGCCCTTGGGCCTCATTATAACATAGTTCAGAGGTATGTAGCCATCACATCTCTTCTCAGAGATAAGCTACCATCGCCCGAGCTAGTTTATTTCCATTTTGTTTGTAAAGCATATTTCAATATTTTGATATTAATGAAATGAAGTGTTATTTTTGTTGGGTGATTTAATTGTGAGTTAAATCCATGTCATTAATTGTCAACCCAAGGTTCGTATACTGATGAGGTATACCTGTACTATATGTACTAGCTCATTATTTATCAAAATAGATTAATCTAATGCAATTGAAACTAATTACAAAACAAATTAAATCAATATAATCTAAACCAAACAAAACATAAAGAAATTGAAATCACGCTTGAATAAAGGAAATCACACTTGTAGAATTTAAATCACACCACACTTGCATAAATAAAAATCACACCACAATTGCATAATTGAAATCACACTTGCTGAATTGAAATCACACCACGCTTGCTGAATTGAAATCACACTCAAACATGTTGAAATGAAATCACACTTGTTGAAAATAAATGAAATAATATAACTACACTATGTTACCAATATGTACAAAGATGTACAAATTGTGGTTGATGGGGACCCTCCATTCCTCAGCAAGCACACTGAACAACTATCACATATTGGAGATCAAAGTGGCGGTATGTATTTCATAAAATGAGTTACAAGATATTACAAGAATTCTCTATCCTCACTTTACAAATCACATCTTGGATGGAACTTGGAACCTCCAACTAGCAACTAGCATTGACACAACAACTTTACAACTACTGACTAATAACCCTTTCTATGAAGGGTGCACCTATTTATACAAAAAATGAGGATAACTATTCAATAAATCTATATCTTTAGATCTCTCCTAAATCCACATTTATCTCTTATGGTTACAACCAATCTCCTAAAAATGTAAGATATAAAATCCTCTCAAAATTCTCTCATCCATGATTCTTCTCCTTTGAATGTGCATAGTTAATGATCCAAATCTTCTACAATTATTCCACAAATCTTCATGAGTTGGAATTTGAAATTCGAATTTGTGGTTAGGTGGCCAAATGGGACCTTTCTAGAATCTCCAAGTAGGCCTACAATATCAAAAAAATCATAACACTTCTAGATATATATGAAAACATGTTAATTTGCTAATATTTAATCATAAATCCACTTAAAATACTTAAAATCAATGACTTGGAAAATAATAATGATAAACCCATAGAGTCATGAAAATGGGTACTTAATGTAAGGATTTGGGGTTATAGAGTTACATAATGAGGGTAAAATGATGGAAATGAAGGTGAAAGTGGATAACATTTTGGAGGCCCAACATACCCCTCAACTGAAGATGTTGCATGTCCTCATGCAACTATTGCATTGATTCCGTTAATCATAAGTTGATCTACTTGAAATGTTTTGCTTCTATATGAGCTTTGGCTTTGTATTGATTCTCTTTTAACTTTTCATAATCATATCATTTAATAACTTTATTCTTTTTGCAAAGTGTACTTTGAAATACATTTGATTGCAACATATATTTTTTTATGGTTCGTTCTTGTGTGACAATCAAAATTTTATGAGTATTGGTTCTTGTGTAACAATACTTTGTTATTTTTGTCACATCAAAATACTTGAAAACGTTGAGAATTCATTTTGTAAAGTCCCATAGTGATTGTCAGCAATTTAATGTGCTCATAAATTGATTATTGCAAAACATATAAACTTTTGGAATCAAAATGCAATATTAGTTGTTTGGGAAAAAATATGTTGGTTAGGATGAAATGAAATGTGACACGTGACATGAAATGTGAATATCCCTTCCCCCCAACTAAAGGTGTTTTCAATTTTTGGAAATTGAGAAAGGGAATATAAATGAAGTGAGGTATTTTCCAAAATCAAAATTTTACCATTTAAGGAATTACATGATTAAAGATTAGAAAATTACATACCTTCCCATACATAAAAGGTGGATAAGTTATGTATATAGAGAAGAATGTGGTTGATGTTGTCGGATCATGGAATGTGAAGTAAAATAATCTGATCTTGCTTCTTCTTTCTCTTGGTTGTATGAATTAAGGATAAGATTGAAATCTTTATTGTTATGGTTGCTGAATTCTGAATTGAGTCTTGCTGCAAACTGCTGAAATCATGTAGTCTTCATTCGTTCCCACTCAGTGGTATAATTCTTATCTATGTGAATAGATGTGTCCATGTCGAACACAGAAAAGAAATTGTTGGATTACTAGCCATTAATGAATGCCATTAACCAACACAAGACTACTCACCATTGATGTCAATGAGAGTCAAGATGCCTAAGTACATCTTACTACGTACGAATAGATGTGTCGAAGCTGAGTCACCTAGAAGATCTGACAAACAAGGGACATTGATGTATTCCCACTACTTATTGGCGAGAGAACTTTCCATTAAGGAATGCAAGCTTCAAGGTACTTGAAAGATCTATAATCTTGATCCCAGATGATGTCTCAGAGTCGATGGGTCAAAACTTGTTAGAGGGGACGCCTTAATGAATCCTTCATCATCTAATGCGAGTATAAAATAATAATTTGAAGGACTAGAGCTGGAAAATTTTCATTGAAGAAAGGTTTATTTGATAGAAAAGAAAAGGAAAATGGAGTGACTCAATTTTGTAAGGGAGATGAGTGACTTTATTTTTGGGTTAAGGGTGGGTGAAAATGAGGCAGGAAAGTATGAAGATTGCAAAGGGAAATGAGTTTTTGGTAGTAGGGAGATGGAAATTTATGGTTCGACTATAGGCTTAGAATGAGTAGCAATGGTAAAATTGGTATATGTTTAGTAGCAATGGTGTTATGGATATGATTTAACATTGAATGATCATGCTCTTATGAAATAAACTTGGTCTTTAAAAAGGTACTCGTGCATATAGTGATACTATTTCACCATCCTGGAACCTGCAAAAACTTAGCAATTTTTCTACAGTAAAATGTAAGACTATCGAGAGAGAGAGATGATTAATCTCTCTTAATCTGATATATACACACAAAAAATAAAAAATAGTACTAATAAAACAAATTCAAGGATGAAAAATTAAATGCACTTTTACCTGATTGGAAAGTAGTACCATGGATCACTTGTTATTGTTTCATTGTTGGCTTCTTCATTGTGTTTCTAACCAATTTTGAGCTTTAGACCTCTTCTCCACACACTTAAGACTATAAACCAAATTTTCATAAGCTACTGAATTGTGTCGATTCTGCAGCTACCAAAAATATAGATTGTTACATTGCCTTTCCACTTTACAACTTGCAATTAGACTCGGATGTGTTGGAAATAATATTGGGGGGGGGGGGGTGAATCAGTATTATCAAATCAATATAACTTTTTTGTTTTCATACTCAGATTCATATACGCTACTTCAGTGAAGGGAACCTGCATGTACATGCAACTGTGTCTAATGCAACTAGCGTATATCCAATAAACTTATGATTCGGTTAATCCATTAAATGTTGATCTTTAGTTAGTGCATCAGAACTTTTATTAACCATATGAACAGTAAACAGGTGCAGTAAAACAGAATAGATCATCACACACAAGAAGCACACATGAACACCGTGATGTAAGGTGGAAACCCAATGTGAGTGAAAACCACCTGTTGCAAGTCGTCTCTATCTTCTTTTAATAACAAACTTCTTTTTACAATGGATCTGTACTGGTGCAGTCTTATACCATTACACAGGCTTCTACCTGTAGAAGGCTACAACCTTCTCTCGTTCTCCAGCTTCTCTTGGAAGAGAGTTACAACCCCCTTAGCTCTTGTACTAGCTGAGGTACTAGTACGTAGGTGTTGACCTACAGAAGGCTACAACCTTCTCTTTTCTTCCAGGGATCACGTTTCATAAATTTTCAGACTGGATCCATGAATAACATCAATCAAACATCAAGTATATCTACATCAACCAATCTCCTTTGCACCAAACAATCTGAATCAAATAGTCACTTCTCTGAATACTGTACCCAAAAAATAATAACAGTAACCAGACACCAATTCTGAACCCGAAACACTGCAACAATAAACAAAAGTAGCTAAAACATATTTCAAGAGACGTACACTACTTCAATATGCAGAAACCTGCGTGCATATGCTTATGTATTAAGGCCAACCAGTGTATACGCTGTTTTGATTTACTGAATCAGCGTGTATATGTGCCTCTGATGTGTCGAACTTGCGTATAGATCTATAAAAGATAATTCACTCTTTCAAATATTCAGACATCAGTTATACCCAGATTATTAGATTTATAGATCAAGTCATGTGCCAAATATAACAGATCAAAATCACACAGAGATACTACTATTCAAGACTTGAGTTTTGACCCATCAATAGAACTTATCCATCTTCTTGCACTCAGGTTCCTCCTTGATTCGGATTCAGCTATGCACCATAAACCAATCATCAGTATTTCAGATCTTTCTCTTCATAAGATATTCAATGCTTGAGTCAATGCCTTTGCCAAATGATCTCCTCCTTTTTTACAGTCTTAGGCCTTACTCAAACCATGGTCCAAAACCATAGAGAACCAATACTAGGGACCCAATACCTGGGTTCAATACTTCGGATGCAATACCAAGGTCTAAGACCACAGGTCCAATTACCATGGACCTAAAAATAAGCTTTCCCACTTGTACGCGCTTTTCCGTGCATGAAAGTGCGTACATACGCATATGCGACTTTTGATCAGCAATACCATGTGTATACGTGACTTCGTTAAAGTAAACCTGTGTATACCTCGTTTTCTTTCATTCTGAGAGCCTGAACAATGATCTGCCATCTGAGAGAGTTGCCTTCAAGGACAACACCTGTGTCATAGTGCCAAACCTGTGTCATAATGCCAACAGGATGATGGTTTGTCAATTATCGCAGTTGGATTTTTAATATTTGTAGGTTTTTATGAAATTTGAATCTTGTAGTCACGTTTCTCATTTTTCTCTAGTGCTCCACCCTTGTCCATGATCTCGTGGATCAAGAAAATGCTAAAAATTCAAAATTCTTGGATCAACTTGAAACCAATTCCAAAGCATAGATCTTGTCACCCTGAATCTAATGTAATTCGTTTCACTGAAATCCGACTTCAGATGCTCCCAGAATCACGTTTTGTTCGTTGTGGGAAACAACTAAAAAAAATGAATTTTGGGTTGCAAGAATGCCTAATCAGCAGTCCATATGCTGACTAGGTCAGAACTTGGCAAGTTGATTGGAACTTCATTGGCCAATGAGTGATTGACACTTGTCATGAGTTGATTCCTTGACACGTGGCTATTTTTGATTAACTACGGTTTTACTGTGGAGGGCCAACAACGAAGTGCCATATGGGCTAACCATTGCTTTCCATGTGGGCTCCTCGTGGAGGATCAAAATTTTGTGTGAAGTATCAAGTGACATCGGCAAGGCTTGAAATCGTGACCTGTTGCTAACAAACAAATCTCTTTACCAACTCACCTAATGTTGTTTCTTATTTAACATAGTCCCTAGCTCATATTTAAGGTTTATTAGGCGCGCAATTGGGGAAAGGGGTCGGGGCTAAGCCCTAGCCCTTGACCACTTCAGCACCATAGAACCATATGCGGGGGCCAAGGACTAGGCCTTAGCTCGACCCATGGTCCCATGAACACTGTAATATGACTAGCGTAGAAATGAAAGGGGGCTAGCCCCAAGACACATGGTGCGATGGAGGAATGGGGCTAGATATCCGTTGGCCCTCGACCCAGGAACTTAGGCACCCAACATGATCGTATGGTGCCACGTGACCATAATATTTGGAACTGGGGCTTAATGGTTGTATTTTTGTGCAGTGTCCGTGTTTGGGGCACACAGGTCGGGTTTAGTTCGAATTGTATGATTTAACAACAAAATTGGGTAGAAACTTGAAACAATGATAGTTTACTCAATTTTTGGTCGAATGAGGTGTAAAAAGAGTCAAAACAGGGGTTTTTGATAGTGATGGATCCATTGGAGACCTTAGTTTTGTTGTTTGGGCTTTGTAAAAGCATGTAATTATACTTTTGAGTATGAATTTAGATCTCTTATCCAATTTTTATTGCAAAATTTTAAAATTAACTTTATTCAATTTTCTTTTTTGACCTTCCCAGGTCACAGAGAGCACAAGAAGAGAGCATACTCAACAATATTTAAACTCTTTATTCATTTGGAACCTGAAATTAAAAAGTCAAAGTGAAAGGATTTGATCTCTAATTTCAAATTGTGGCTCTCAAAACTCTATTTGTTCTCCTTCTTCTCAAATATTCCTTCTCTTTCTACATCTTCCTGCAAATGATTAGTGAGTTGGATGGCTCTTACTACACCACCAATAAAAAAAATTGCAAAGAAAATGAAATCTAACTTAAAAACTTAAAAAAAAAAACACATCGCCAAACTTGGTTTTTATTTATTGATTCTACCCTACTCTACTCTACTAGAAATAGAAATATTGTTTCAAGTGTACATATATTTCCAGTGTAACCATGTGTGCAACATGAGTAAAAATATATTCATGCTTAGTTTTAAAAAATATGCATTAAAATGCATCAAAGCATGAAAGACCATTTGTTTTGATAATGCAATCAAGAAGTAAGGAAGAATGGAAGAGTGATGTGACTTGATCCATGATTGGAACCATCTTTCAAGAAGGTCATGACATTCCTGATTCCTTTCTTGGTTTAGATCACATTGAATATCCTCCTTTGTTATGTATTCCCCAACCTTAGATTCTACTTGTTTCTCCCCATCAAAAGTATTGCATGATTCTTTCATCTCTTCAACCGATTGATAAGAGGAATCAAAAGAGACTTGAAGATATTGTTGTGGAGGTGGAGAGATAGACAAGTTTTTGCATGCAGTTAAAATATATTCTTCCGGAGAGGCGAATATTCGAGTTGTTTCTAAGATTCAAGAAATTTTTTGGAAGAACATTCTTCAAATTCTTAATTGTCTGTGAATTAATCTAATTGGTTGATAATTCTTGTCGTGCACACAAATTAGTACAAAATTTTGAAAATTTATTGAAATTTAATATGTAAAATTATTTTAATATGATTTTAACCATGCATTTAAAATGAATGAAACTATCATGAGTTGTCTAAACTTTCAAAATAAACACCTATGAATACCTCCGATCCAAGATCTTTTGCTTATAGATGTATTAAAGACTTACATGGATAAGTTGCAGCTTAACCATAAAAATTTAATGTGCACATGAGAGAAGAGGAGAAACACATAAAAAACATGAAAATAAGACAAGAGGCTTGATAATGGAGTTTGTTCACTTTGGACTACATCTCCGGGCCCTGCTCGATCAATGGGGAGGCCTTCATTCATTAAGTGGCATGAGAAAGAAGAAGTACAATCAACATTTACAAAAGGAGTCTTATACCTCCAATTTAGAAAATGGTCGAGAAATGGAGAGCTCTGTTGCAGAAACTGGAATCACCATTGAGTTCCTATCACCGAGATGTGAAAAATCAATATAAAACTTGCCCAATTTTGACTCTGGACCAAAACTTCCCCTCTGGAAAATTTTGCTCAGGCAAGGTTCTGCCCTCTGTCACAAGCTTGCTCAAGGTTCCGCCTCCTCTGTCTCAAAATTCGTACTGTGCTCTGCCTACCCGGACACATTGTGCAAATGATCTTAAGTAGGACGTTGTCGGCAAACTGCACAA
Organism: Pinus taeda; assembly: GCA_000404065.3. NCBI lineage: Eukaryota > Viridiplantae > Streptophyta > Pinopsida > Pinales > Pinaceae > Pinus > Pinus taeda. Next base: position 54,167 of record APFE031458436.1, on the reverse strand, counting down.
CGAAGGTCGTTTGGCGCATTGGAAAATAAAGAAAATGGTTGAGGAGGGGTCAGGGGATCAAATCCCACCCCTCCCCTTTTTACATTACATACGGTTGAATAAACAGAAACGAGGGTGGGTCCACTGGTTCGGTGGCCCGCTTCCCATAACTTCCACTGACACATGTGTTAACATAATGTGGAGGGGCGACGGGGTCATGGCCTCCCCCCCATATTTAAAGTGTTTGTTGTATAGTGGTTCCGGGGGCGGCGAGGTCATGGCCGCCCGCCCCCTTTTTTTAATATAATTTTGTTGAGGTTCCACTGGGGCGATGGGAGTCATGGCTTGCCACTTTTTTTTTTTTTTTTAAATTTTATTAACCCATTTCATAAATTTTCTAGAATCTTAGGGGTCATTGGACGAATTAATCATCCTACAAATTTACCCGGAAAAATGGTCAGATTCTGGTGCTAGATTCTTGCGAAATTGGGCCCTCCTTAAGCCTGCCACATGGGTAAGTCAACCTTGAGCTTTGACTGCTTCTATCTTTCTCATACGGATTTAGATTGGAGTGTCGTTCATGCTGTTGGAATCAGGGCGATGAGAAATTTGATCTGGTGTCAAGTTTATATCTTTTTTCCACTTAGAATTTTGAGCCTTTTTCATGCCATTGGTGTCTGGAGATCCACCTGGATCAATCCTCCCCATTGAGAGCTTTTGGGCCACCAAAAACATTAACAATATTCAACATATGTCCTGTTTCCTTGTCAAACCACACTTTCAATCATTTGCACACAAAACTAGTACATCTTCTGCACTCACTCATGACTCAACAATCCCTCACTTGCCAAGAGTTTATATCACACACTCTTTGGTCAAGAATTACACAATAACAAACAATACTTCAACTACTCATAAGAAGGCCTAAAAGCACCATCATTGCATTTTTGAAGTGATGGCAACACATCATCACTTTTACATTTACTTGCAACACATGATTTACAAACTGAGGCCATACAAACTACTATTATAAAAACGTCATTTCCTTAATAAAGCGGACCACCATGAATGTGTTTGAGTGTTGTCACCGGGTGGCATCTCTATTGTTGTTTTTTGGCTATAGAGAATTTGGTACGTGCTTTCCTGATGTCCCTCTTTGTTGCAGTGACTACAGTGATTTTTCTTTCTCCAAACCTTTCGGGTCCTCTTGAAGTGCTTCCCTTTGGTGTTCTTCTGATAAGGGTTCATGGAGCCCTTACTATCACTAGAATAGGAGGAGGAAGTCTCGTCATCTGTCGTTGACTGATCACTAACTTCTTTGGAGCTTTCCCCAATGTCCTTCCTGACATAACCGAGTCCTGCATGACAAGGCATTTCCTCTACTTTGATGGGGTTCATGATGCCTTGGCCATTAATGCTGAGGCCCTTTCCCTAATAGCCCATCTTCTTCAACAGCTTGGACCTGATACCTGTAGTATATTTTTCAAAATCAGCGAAATCATCATCAGGAAAAGTACATGGAATTGAAGAACTATTTTTTACCTCAAGGGGGTTAGGTTGAAATCTTCCCAAGGCCTTGTTCTTAGCTTTCAACTGGCGTAGCAACCTCTATTTCTCCTCCTCTGCTTCTCGTAGGAGCCTCCTTAACTTAGCATTTTCTACTTGAAGGTTTTGGTTGGTTTCCTTAAGTTCTTGGAGCCCTACCACATTGGGTGCCCTTTCCATATTTGGTACAATATCTATTGAATTTTTTGCTTCATCACCTAAATCAGAACCCAGATCAATGGGTCCGTCTGTTGCTATTCCAAGAGCTTCAATCCTCCTTTCGTCATTGGAATCTGATCCCAAGTCAATGGGTCTACTTCGTGCAAAACACATAGTTGTGACCTTCTCGTCCTCTTCTGACTTAGATGTTTGATCTTGTTGCATGGTGGTGGTGGTTTTTTGCTTCTCCTTTATGTCATTTCTCTTAGGTCTCAACTCAGGGTGAAGTTTCCAACAATTCTGTTCATCGTGTCCCTCTTTCTCACAATGTGTACAAGAGGGTTTTGTCCCTCTCCTCTTGGTTGTTGCGCTCTCTTTTGGTGATAATTTTGTGCATGCATCCCACTGCTTTCAAGATGGTGATAATTTTGTGCATGCATCCCACTACTTTCAAGATGCATGGTTTTCACACTGCCCTCATCGATAGTAGCAGGTTCAAATAATAACAATGAATGCCTTATGTAACTATGTAAAAAACCGATATACTTAGTTACAATCTCTGGTGAATCTAAGGAAATGCTTAAATTCAATGCTTGTCTTCTAAAGTCTTCACTAAAGTTTTGCACATTTTGACCTTTGCTTTGCCTTAGGTGTTGCCATTCTATTAATGCCTTCTGCTTATAGCCCAAAGGGTACAATTTTTTTTTCAATGCAGACACAAAATTTAACCATGAGGAGAGAAGGTTACCCAGATTCGTGTTGCCTTGCAATTTGCTCTCCCACCAAACGAGAGTAGTGCCACTTAATCGAAGGGATGCCAACTGGATTTTTGCCTCATCCTCTTCGATCCGTTGAATTCTGCAATAGACTTCAATATGCCTAATCCAAGTGTTAAGATTTTCGGCATTACTTTCACTGTTATACATGGGAAGATCAAATTTTACATCTAAGTTAAGGAAATGTTTCTTAGATGCATTTCTTGAATTCCTATGATGATGGTCAGAAGAAGAAGAGGAACTTTCACTTGCGGAAGGAGAAGGAGGGGGTTATTCTCCACCATTTCCATGCACTGAACCTTGTTCTTCTGGCTTTCTTTCTTCTACTTTCTCCAGCCTTGAAAGCAATTGATCGACCTTTTCTGCCATTGTATAGAAGGATTTGCAGTAATTGTGCTCTTTTTCATAAGGAGCCTCTTCATTTGCCATGTTTATCCTTCGATGTGCATGCCCTGCCTCGGGATCGAAAGACTTTAGTTTCCCTTCACCTCTTCGAAGCTTGTTTCTTGTTAGCATACAAACAAGGAATTCGCATCTATAAAGACCTACTTTGATACCACTTGATCCAAGATATTTTGCTTATAGATGTATTAAATAATTACATGGATAAATTGCAGCTTAACCATAAAAATTTAATGTGCACATGAGAGAAGAGGAGAAACACATAAAAAACATGAAAATAAGACAAGAGGATTGATAACAGAGTTCATCCACTTTGGACTACGTCTTCGGGCCTGCTCAATCAATGGGGAGGCCTTCATTCATTAAGTGGCATGAGAAAGAAGAAGTACAATCAACATATACAAAAGGAGCCTTATACCTCTAATTTGGAAAATGGCCAAGAAATGGAGAGATATGTTGCAGAAACTGGCATCACCATTGAGTTCCTGTCGCCGAGAGGTGCAAAATCGATATAAAAGTTGCCCAATTCTGACTTTGGACCAAAACTACCCCTTTGGAAAATTTTGCTTAGGCGAGGTTCCACCCCTTGCCACAAGCCTGCTCAAGGTTCCACCTTACTGTCTCGAAATCTGTGCCACACTCTTCCTACCCAGACGCACTGCACAAATGAGCTTAAGTATGACATTTTCGGCGAACTGCCCAACGGAGGCTGTTTGGTGCGTTGGCAAATAAAGAAAATGGTTTAGGAGGGGTCGGGGGATCAAATCCCGCCCCTCCCCTTTTTACATTACATACAGTTGAATAAACTCAAACAGGGGTGAGTCCATCGGTTCAGTGGCCCTCTCCCCATAACTTCCACCATCACATGTGTTAACATAATGTGGAGGGGCAATGGGGTTGACTGCCTTCCCCCCAACACTATTAATATGATATGGTTGCTTTGGGTACTAGGGGTGGCAGGGTCATGGATGCCTGCCCCATCTTTAAAGTGTTTGTTGTATGGTGGTTTCAAGGGTAGCGGGGTCATGGCCGCCCGACCCCCTTTTCTAATATAATTTTGTTGAGGTTCCACCGGGACGACGGGGGTCATGCCCTGTTGCCATTTTAATTTTTTTTTTATTAATCCATTTCATAAATTTTCTAGAACCTTAGGGGTCATTGGACGAATTAATAGTCCTACAAATTTTCCTGGAAAAATGGCCAGATTCCGATGCCAGATTGTTGTGAAATTGTGCCCTCCTTAATCCTGCCACATGGGTAAGTCAACCCTGAATTTTGACTGCTTCTATCTTTCTCATACGAACTCGAATTGGAGTGTCGTTCACTTCGTTGGAATTAGGGCGATGAGCACTTTGATCCGGTGTCAAGTTTATCATCCTTTTTCCACTTTGAATTTTGAGCCTTTTTCATGCCACTGGTGTCTGGAGATCCACCTGGATCAACCTCCCCGGCAATGGTGCCAAAATATTGGATGATTTAATTGCGAGTTAAATCCCTGTCATTAATTGTCAGCCTAGTGTTCGTAGACTGATGAAGTATACTTGTACTATATGTACTAGGTGGTTATTTATCATAATAGATTAATCTAATGCAATTGAAACTAATTATAAAACAAATTCAATCAATCTAATCCAAACCAAACCAAATATAAAGAAATTGAAATCACACTTGCATAAAGGAAATCATGCTTGCTTGAAATTTAAATCACACTTGCATAATTGAAATCACACCACACTTGCATAAATGAAAATCACACCACACTTGCATAATTGAAATTACATTTGTTGAATTGAAATCACACCACACTTTGACAAAACATAGTTACTGATCAAACGAGAACTTTTACCTCGAAACCCCAGAAAAACATGAAAAGACAGTTTGAAAATGAAAAATGTTGATGCTGGAACAATTTTATTTT